>PITA01001955.1:0-116715 GCA_004023965.1 Spilogale gracilis
TCTTCTTTTTGGGTGTTGAGTTTGAGTAGTTCTTTATAGATCTTGGATACCAGCCCTTTGTCTGTAGTGTCATTTGCAAATATCTTCTCCCATTCTGTGGGTTGCCTCTTTGTTTTGTTGATTGTTTCCTTTGCTGTACAGAAGCTTTTTATTTTGATGAAGTCCCAGAAGTTCATTTTCGCTTTTGTCTCCTTTGCCTCTGGAGACGTGTCTTGAAAGAAGTTGCTGTGGCCGATGTCAAAGAAGTTACTGCCTATGTTCTCTTCCAGGATTTTGATGGATTCCTGCCTCACGTTGAGGTCTTTCATCCATTTCGAGTTTGCCTTTGTGTGTGGTGTAAGAGAATGGTCTAGTTTCATTCTTCTATACGTAGCTGCAAAGGACTAATTTTTAACTGGATTTTTACAATGTATATTTAAAAACCACTGGTTAATCCTTCTGGCTGATGGTTGAGGAATATAATCAGCCTCTAGAGTTTAATTGCCAAATTTTTTTAGTGAATCACAAAAAGGCTTCCTACATAATTAATGGAAGACAATGATGGAAGTCATTCTTGGCTTGGGATTTTAAATTCCTGGTCTTATATTTTCTCTCCAAATAGAACAGTCTATTCATATAGCTCTAATAAGAGGTGTGCTATTTAAAATCATTTGCACAGCTATCTTTAACCATGTATTCTAGACGGTATAGAAAAATTTCAACATAAGAAAAATATGTTTATAGGATAAATACATTAGAAAAAATGTTTCAGGGACGCCTGGGTGGCTCAGTTGGTTAAGCGACTGCCTTCGGCTCAGGTCATGATCCCGGAGAAACGGGATCGAGTCCCACATCGGGCTCCCTGCTCGGCGGGAAGCCTGCTTCTCCCTCTCTCATTCCCCCTGCTTGTGTTCCCTCTCTCAGCTGTGTTTCTCTCTGTCAAATAAATAAAATCTTAAAAAAAAAAATAAAGAAAAAATGTTTCATTTTGTGTTTTAGGTCATATAATTAAGGTGGTAACAAATGAAAATTTTGATGTCCTTTTTTTGGGTAGGGCAATTATAAAGTAAATTCACTTTCTCATAACCAAAATTATATGAGCCAATTTTCTCAATTTGATTTTTTTAAAATGTATTTATTTGAGACAGAGAGATAGAGCACACAGATGAAGGGGAGGAGCAGAGAGAGAGGGAGAAGCTTGGAGTCCGACTCAGGGCTCCATCTCACAACCCTGAGATCATGACCTAAGCTGAAACCAAGAGTCAGAATGCTTAACCGACTGCACCACTCAGGCACCCCAATTTAAAATGCTTTATCCCAGGGTGCCTGGGTGGCTCAGTGGGTTAAAGCCTTTCCATTCGGCTCAGGTCATGATCTCAGGGTCCTGGGATTGAGGCCCGCATTGGGCTCTCAGTGGGGCGCCTGCTTCCTCCTCTCTGCCTGCCTCTCTGCCCACTTGTGATCTCTCTCTCTCTGTGAAATAAATAAAATGTTTTTTTTTAAAAAAAAAAGATGTTTAAAATAAATAAATAAAATGCTTTATCCTGTTCTCTGTATTTCCTGTAGCTCGTAATTATCATTAAAACATCCTTGAGTTGGATGAATTATCTGGCAAAAAATTGAGATTTACTTGTTTTGGGTGGTTGTGTGTGTTTAATGCCATAATAGAGATCTATACAATCTTCTCCTAATCAAAGTTCATAAACTTGATCTTCCCTCAAGAATTTCCCCCCAAATCTCAACATGTCATATTATCTCAGTACAGGAGAGTGTTTCCTAAACATAATACATGCAACTTTCCCTTCATGAAAAATGAAGACTGTTTTCACAGGAGTAAACGAGCTTAGTCGTTTATTAAGTTTAATACATTATTAATTGGAAGACATGATTTAAAAGATTTCTGTATAATTTTCCATTAGTTTGAATAGTAATAGAATCTGACCTTGATACTATAATTCCCCAGAAAACTAAAAAGGGTTTTCCCATAGGTAATTAAGATAAGCTCTCAAAATACATCCCTATTGAATCTGTAATTAGTAGTATGTCAATTTCAAACCCTCCTTTTATAGTTTTTTTAAAAAATTTATTCATTCATTTATTCACTCACTCATTCATTCTTTTCAAGTAGGCTCCATGTCCAACGTGGAATTCGAACTCATGACTCTGAGATCAAAAGTCACATGCTCTTCTGACTGAGCCAGCCAGGTGCCCCTTCATTTTTTCAGTTTTTAAAACTGATGTTCATTAGCTTAAATATGTTTTTGAATGTAGAGCTGACTTTGGTATTTGCAAGACATTTGTCCAGAGGCCTTTATGGTTCCTCAAATTTAAAACAAATAAAACAACGGCAGCAACAACAAAAATAAAGCTTTACAGCTTAAAATTTGGTCTATGTAAACAATAATCAAGTTGCATAGAGAGAAGCAAAATACAGGAGAGCTAGAATCTTGACAGTTCCCCTGTACCCAATGTCACTGCTTCCTGAAATGTGGCTGCCATCCAGGTTTACCCACATAATAAATTCCCTCTTTACCTTTAAGCTACTTCAAGTTGGTTTCTGTTATCTTCATCAAGAGTCCTAACACATATAATTATGTTGAACATTTAGTTATATATATATATACATATATATATATATATATATAAAATTCATTTAGTTGTATGAACCCAGTGATTCTCAGTTAATCTTTTTGGTATCTTACTGGTATCATGAAGCTAAGAATCCTTTTGTGAAAGAAAGGTACCTGAACCAGTTGGATTCAATCTGAGTTTTGCAAACAAGATTTCAGGGCTAAAGGAGAATACCAAGTAAAGAGCATCCCTTAGAGAAGGCTGCCCCTTCTTATTTGGGTGGTCCACAGGTTACAGTGTGCAAGTAGATTTAGGTGATAAATGAAAAGAGTAAAAAGATTTTCAATATACCAGTCCTCTGTAATATAGGTAGTAGCTCTTTCTTTGAAGCCTAATACTGAAACCAGATGCTTAGTTTTATGACTTCCTTCTCTCAAACAGCAGGATAAGAAGAAAAACATACATAAGTCAGTTAGTGTTATCAGGAAGTGATTATTAGTTTTGTTGAAAACATAATGCCTTTGGGGCTTTGAACGAAAGTACTAATTTAAACCATTCCTGGAATGAATAAATATTCAAAAAGAGTGGTATATAAACTCTGCCTGCCTCAGGCTAGCATAAGTATTTATGACTCTCTCATGTGTGTTCTTCTTTGGAATTTTTCTTTCATCTGAAAAGTGATTCTTTCACCTGCATACCCTTTAGGAATAAAATTTAGACACAAAGCAGTGACAGCTTGGATCTTGCCCTCTGTATAATAAATCAACTGATGCAACTCCTTTCCATTAAGAACAGCTCACTAATAACCAAGTGGGCATGCTTTAAATTAACCTGATATACAAGAGTCCAGTCAAGTTGTAAATCTATGGATTATAGTCTCACCATATCTAATTCTATATTTTGTAAGAGTCCCTTAAAGGGTGTACATTTGGTAATTAACATTTTAGCCACATCAGGACTGAAATTACATAGAGTGTCTCAAAATACTATATAAATTCCTCAGAACAAGGAATCTCTTTCCTAACTTTTTACTCCTAACAACTGCAAGCTGGGGTGAATTGGAGAGTTGTTTAGTAGTGTGTGGAGTTGGATTAATAACAGTAATGGGAGAGCTGGCCAGAAGAGATTAGATGAAAGAATCTGGAAAGAATGTGGTACCAGGATTAGCAAATGAGCAGAGGCCAAGGATAAGAAAAACACGGACTGGACATGAGGGCAAGTATGAAACAAAATTTTGTTCATACTGAAAAAGTCATACCCAGGATACGGAAACTTGCAAATTTCTTAAGACCCACTCTTTTGGGGCTATGTGGTTTTCAGGATTGGGTATGTATCTCAATCACAAATTCAGGTGTGCAGGAAACACAGTTTGTTTTCCTATAACAGTTTCTATTTTAAGCTTCCATTCCATCAGGTTTATCAATCAGAAGATAGTAAAAACCCAGAAACTGATGTAGGTGTTTCAGGCAGGAGGGAATTTAATATGGGAAATAAGATGCTTATAACTCTTTGAAAAGAGATGGGGAAGCAAATTGAGTATGATGTTAGCTGTGAACTTGTCATATATAACCTTTATTATGTTGAGATATGTTCTTTCTATCCCTAATTTGTTCAGTTTTTTTAAATCATAAATGGATGTTGAGTTTTGTCAAATGCTTTTTCTGTATTTATGGATAAGATCATATGATTTTTAAAAGATTTTATTTTTAAGTAATCTCTACACCCAATTTGGGGCTTGAATCCACAACCTCAAGATCATGCCTCATACTCTACTGACCGAGCCAGCCAGGCACCGCCATATAATTTTTAGCTGTCATTCTGTTAATGTGTTGAATTATATTCATTGATTTATGTTGAACAATCCCTCCATCCCAGGAATAAAGCCCATTTGATCATGTCTGACCCTTTCAACGTGCTGTTAAATTTTTTCTGCTAGTATTTTGTTGTGGATTTTGCATCTTTGTTCATCAGAGATATTGGCTTGTAATTTTTTTTTTCTTGTAGTGTCCTTGCCTGGCTTTGGTATCAGGGTAATGCTGGCCTCAAAATAGGCTTGGAAGCATCCTGTCATCTTTATTTTTCTGGAAGAGTTTAAGAAGGATTGCTATTAATTCTTCTCTAAATGTTTGGTCAAATTCACCTGTGAAGCCATCTGGTTCTGGACTTTTCTTAGTTGAGAGGTTTTTTATTACTGCTTCGATCTCTTTACTTTTATAGATTTGTTCAGATTTTTATTTCTTCATGAGTCAGTCTTGGCAGATTGTATGTTTCTAGGAATTTATCCACTTTTTCTAGGTTGTCCAGTTTGTTGACATATAATTTTTAGTAGTCTCTTATGATCCTTTTTATTTCTGTGGTATCAGCTGTTAAGCCTCCTCTTTCATTTATAATTTTATTTATTTTAGTTCCCTTTTTTTTCCTTAGGAGAGCTAAAGACTCATCAAATTTGTTTACTTTTTTAAAAACTTCGTTTTATTGGTCTTTTCTATTTTCTTTCTAGTCTCTTTCATTTTTGTCTGCTGTAATATTTATTTCCTTCCTTCTGCTAACTTTGAGCTCAGTTTATTCTTCTTTTAGTTTCTCGAGTGTAAATTGTTTACTTGAGATTTTTTTGAATGTAGGCATTTATCGCTATGGAATTCTTTCTTGCTGCATCCCATAAGTTTTAGTATGTTGTATTTCCATTTTCATTTGTCTCAAGATGCTTATTGATTTTGCTTTTTTCCTTGACCTTTCTGTTGTCCAGGAGTATGTTCATTTCCACATATTTATAAATTTTCCAATTTTTCTCCTTTTATTGATTTCTAGTTTCATACCATTGTGGTCAGTAAGTATACTTTATATGATTTCAACTTATATTAAGACTTGTTTTGTGGTCTAATATATGATCTATTCTGGAGAATGTTCCATGCAGAATGTGTATTCTACTACCCCTTAAAGGAAATTACTCTCTCAGGAAGGATTTCAAAAGCACAAGTCAAAAAAATATTGTAAATAAACCCACTAGGTTTATTATAAAGGGACAACTACTGCAATCATTCTACTCCCCCCCCCCCCGCCCTCTCTCTCTTTCTCTCACCCATGTCTCTAACTCACCCCACCTTCTCCAGCTGCACTGGAGGCCACCACATCTAGGCTGAAAGATTACAGAGCTAAATGTCCTAAATCTTCTTGTGATGATGACAACAGATGGGGGCGGCAAAGTCAAGGTATGGCAGAAAAATTAGGAAAGAAGTAGAAATTCTAGACTAAGGGAAGGAGCAGGTGTTTTCCTTGCCTTTCCTTCAGAGGATATTCCCCAGAGCAGATTCTATATGAGGTCCTGGATGCCCACTTATTTCCCACAGGACAATGAAATTTTGGTATTCTGCCATTCCTCTTTGCCCTACCTTCTTCACAGCTCTCTCTTAACATTCACCCTCCTGCTGCCAAAAACTCTATTCTTTTTGGGGGGACAGTAAAATAATAGGTCTTTGGAGCTACTCCTGGAGCCAGAGCTGTCCTGTCCCCTCCTCTTTCACTTCAGTTACACAATAAAAGCCATTCACTGTGGGAGGGGTGTTGGGAGGACCCTGTCCCTCTTGCTCAGCTGTCAAGATCCAACTCAACTCAAAGAATCTCTCTTCAGGGGCGCCTGGGTGGCTCAGTTGGTTAAGCGACTGAGTTGGTTAAGTCACTTACCTAACTGAGCCCACTTAACCGAGCCGCCCAGGCGCCCCCCACCTTCACCAATCTTTCAGTTAAACTATCCTCCTCCCCTTGAAATTCTAGAATGTCAGTTACTCTTCTTTTACAGCATGATCCTTAAGCCTTATGACATCCTTTAAGTCCATGCTCCAGCTCCCATAATAGAGATTGGTGACCATGAGCACTGTTTGGGAAGAGTGTAGGTCTGGTTTATATCTATGTCCCCTCACAGCACTTAGCACAGTGCATTTAGCATAGCAGATGCTTAGTAATATTCAGTGAATCAACCACTTGTTTCTTGTTCCACTCCCACAGCAATTCCCCTGAAGGTTGAGGCTCTGTACATGCTTGTTGAAACTCCTTTGCCTACTTGGGGATTCAGTCTCTCTGTGTCCTCTTCCTCTCTTTCTTTATTCTTTCCCTCTACAAGGATTCTCATTGCTTACCCTTGCTGCCCTGCCCCATCTCCCACACAGTGGCCCCTTTAGCGATATGCCCTTTCATGGCTGCTGATCTCTTCCTCTACCTCCTGCTCTTCCTGATGTTTACATCCTTAGCTCTACTGATTGATTGCCCTGGAGGCTCACTGTAACCAGATTTCACCTCAAAAATGACAGGCAGGAAGACAGGCTCTCATTTTCACCCAGCCCTAAATAGGGCATTTCTTGGAACTGAGCCCAACATTAATAACCTGGTGGGAAAAAAGAGACAAGAGTAGTACCTGCCTTATAATCATGGTGCATTAGCCTTTTTATGCAAGTAGTTTTCCTTTTAAGAGGCAAGACCTAACTTGTTCTAGATATAAATCCATATAATAAGCCGGGTTCTACTGTAACAGTTACCCATTTGATGATCTCAAAATACTAAATTTGAAGTTATAAAATATGCCTATGAGGACTGAATACATCAGTTTGAATTTTTCTAGCAAATGCCTAATGTATACACAGACACAGTTTTTTTTTTTAAAGATTTTATTTATTTATTTGACAGAGAGAGATAAATCAAGAGTGGGAACATAAGCAGGGGGAGTGGGAAAGGGAGCAGCAGGCTTCCCACCAAGCAGGGAGCCCAATGTGGGTCTCGATCTCAGGAACCTGGGATCATGACCTGAGCCCAAGGGAGATGCTTAACAACTGAGTCACCCAGGTGCTCCCCATACACCGCTTTTAAGAGAAACTTTTCCAAAAAAAAAAAAAAAAGAAAAAAGAGAAACTTTTCTAATCATGATGCTGTGCTGTAATTAAAGGAGGAGTATCTTCCACATTCTACCAGTGAGATTCTTGAGCTTGGAGAGGTCAGCTGATGGGTTCAATGGCCTATAGCAAGAAATTGAATCTGGCTAGATCACTTTGCATAGTAAGTGAACTTTCTTTGAACCCTCATCTATGACTTTCTTACACATGACACGTTTCTTTGAATTCTCATTCTCAATATCTTATACATAACACCTAAATTTCCATTTTTTCCCCCTTCCTGGAAAGAAAATTTTCTTTTAAGATTTTATTTGGGCGCCTGGTTGCGGGTTAAAGCCTCTGCCTTCGGCTCAGGTCATGATCTCAGGGTCCTGGGATCGAGGCCCACCTCAGGCTCTCTGCTCAGCGGGGAACCTGCTTCCTCCTCACTCTCTGCCTGCCTCTCTGCCTATTTGTGATCCCTCTCTGTGTCAAATAAATAAATAAAATCTTTTTTAAAGATTTTATTTATTTATTTGACACAGAGTGAGAGAGCATGAGCCAGGGGACGGAGGGAGAGGGAGAAGCAGGCTCCCCACTGAGCAGGGAACCTGACACGGGGCTCAATCCCAGGACCCCGGGATCATGACCTGAGCTGAAGACAGATGCTTAACCACCCAGGTGCCCACTAGGAAGAAAATTTTCACTAGACACTGTGATGTATGGTAAGCAAATACACTGCATATCAACACAACTATAGCCAACACTACTCGTTGCCCATCCCAAATATGTTCTCTCCTTCCTTATTAAGAGGATCCCTATATTATTGGAGGCATCAACATATCCAGTTAAAAGAACAACTTCCCTTAAAAAACATATGCCTTCATGACTAAATTCTAGACAGTGAGATAAAAGCAAAAATGTTGTGAGGGACTTGGGAACAGACTATTTAGAGGTGAACTTAATCAGCTTGGAGGTTCAGTCCTTTTGCCCTTCCTCCTTTTTCTTGTCTGTAATGTGGATGTAACAGGGGATTTCTAATAGCCATCTTAGACCATCACTTCAATAGTGAAGCATAGAATGGCTGATCTATAAGCTAAAAGGGACCCTGATGTCTGATAACTATGGTGTTACCAAATCAGCCCTAAATATATACCTCCTTCTAAACCTCTTTCACATGAAAGAAAAATAAAATACCAAATTTAAGCCATTGTTATTGTGAATTTTCAGTTATGTATGTGTGAATCTAATCTTATCTTTAAAAAGGTAACAAATTTTGTTAAGTTCTAAACAAACTAGAATGTACTTAAATCTTTCTTCCTCTCAAATACATTAAAAAGTGACTGAAAGCCAGTCTATTTTAATATTTAAATAATATCCTTTACCTTTGAGTGACTATAAGAGACATGAGGAAGGTTGTGGGATGCTGATAAAGTTTGTTTCTTCATCAGGTGTGTTCAGTTTGTGAAAACGCACTGAGATGTTTTGAGATGTACACTATTTGTATTTTATACATAAATAACAAGCTAAAATGTATATATATCCATAGTAATTTTGTCTTTTGGGTGGAATTACTAATCAGAATAGTCAGGATTAAAGATTTTAAAAGGTTAAGCCCTCAGAGAATTATGAAGATTAAATGAAATAACGAACATAAATAATTCAGTTTTAATCTATTGAGCCCATGCACCCCATGAACATTTTTGGAGAACTTACTATGCACCATTATTAATAGGGGCAGCTATTACTATTAGCCCTAATGTAATTGTTTGCTTATTTATTTTCCTCCCATAGACTAATAAGCTTCATGAGGACAGGGACTGTATATGTTTTGTTCACATTGTACACATGGCTCAACACAGGGCCAGGCAAACAGTGGCTCCTAATGTAATGAATAACTAAATGAATACATTATAGATTAAATAACCTCTTGCAGACCACTAGAAGAATGTACTTCAGTTTCAAACTGACGTAGAAGTGATCTTTTAGAATGCATTCGTAAATTAGAAGCAATCTAAGGCTCTTCAGCATCAGTATTAAATCAAGAACTAAGTAAAAATTCAGGCAATTCTCTTAATGCTTCAGAAATTATGTAGTCCAAAATATAAGAGGATGAAAATCATAATGCAATTATCACAAGAAACCATCAAAAGCCCTTAACTACACTAGTTAAAAAGACTGGAACAGATTAACTTCTTGATATCATAATGAAAATGCAAACACTATGACTAACACATACCATATCAAAATAGAATACTTTCATTGCATGGCAAGAGAGAAAAGATGTCTGTGTCTTAAGCAATCAAAGAACAAAACTGAAAATGCAAGCAACTGGAAAATGGCAGTCCATAGAAATTCCTTGTTAAAATACGGTAAATGTAGGACTATAAATTTTCTATGTAATTTAGAATATTCTCCTTGGTGGTTAAAGAAAATTGTCTAGATTTCAAAAGGAGAGAAATATCAGTTGACATCTATAGGAAACCTATTTTGGGGTGTATATCCAGCCCACAATCCCTTCTGTGAAAACTGCTTCCTTCACAAAAGGGCAAGCTTACACAACCAATTTTGCCACATAACACACCAGCCACAACTTATTGGACAATTAGAGAACTCTTCACCTAAGCTGAACCAATCAGAATCTTTCTCATGAGAATCTGAATTAGTAGGTCTTTTTTTAAAAAATATTTTATTTATTTATTTGAGAACGAGGGCACGATAGAGCAAGAGAGAGAGAGAGAGTGACAGACAGAGCATGAGCTGGGTGGGGATGGTGGTGGCAAGGGCAGAGGGAGAGGGAGAAGCAGACCCCTGGCTGAGGAGGGAGCTGAAGGCAGATGCTTAACTGACTAAGCCACCCAGAAGCCCCCTGAATTAGTTAAGTCTTGAGTATGTAGGTAGTGGTGAGCTCCAGAACTGGAAGGTCAACTAGAGTTGGGGCTAAGGTTGGCAACAAGCCTATCCAAAGTTTCATAAAAGCCAAAATTATGGGGGAGGAGAAACTGTACATAAGTAAAAGAAGTCTGCTTGAAAAAAAGGAAGTACAGAGGTAAGGCACCATGAATAGGGTGTAGGGTAGAGGAAGAAGGTCTGTTCCTGAATTTTAATTTCCTGTGATACCTGGCTGACATTGTTTCATGCTTTTTTAAATCATTAAAGTAATCAATTAACATCCCATCCCTGCCCAGTGTCCCAACCTTTTTATTTGGAATAAATATTTTTTCAGCATTGACCATCTGTCAGACACTGTTCTTTGCATCAAGGACACAGTAGTAAAGAAAAAAGAAAAAAAATCAAGTTATTGGGGTCAAGGGGACAATTACAATGAACATATAAACAGATAACAGATTAGTAAATGCAGTGACATAGATAAATGCAAGATGTTATGAGAAAGGAATACCTTACTTGACTTAGGGTTAGTCTCAATCAACGTTTTATTTGAAATAGCTTGAGTCAAGTTTTGTATCTCACAACCAAAAGAACAAAAGAATCCCTGCTTGAACATCTTATTTAAATACAATTTATATTGTTCCCCCTTAACCTCCACCTCCAAGGAATGGTTAAGAATGCCAACAACCTACCTAGGTTAGAATTTAGGCCTCACCACTCATTAGCATATGACCTAGCTCATATAACAGAATCCCTTTGTGCATCAGTTTTTTCTTTTACCTCATGGGACTGACTGTGAAGACTCAGTGGGTAATTCATGTAAGACCTTTATAAGTTTGCCTGACATTTGATAAGTAGTATGCTACAATTGTCAGTTGCCATTATTATTTTTTTGTTGCTGTTGTGGCCATTATGTTATTCCTGTGTTTGTTGCAGTTTGAAGAAATGTCATCTGGGAAAGTCAGGGTGGCAGTATTTGTTTATACTGATTGCCAAGTTTAAGGTATGGTCCTCAGCATACTTAGAGCCTAATTCGGGTTAGGCATGCAGGTAAGTAAGTATTGACACAGAGAAGAGATAGAGATGTATTAGTTATTTTATCACAATAAATTTTATTGTCAAATAAATAGAAAGTTCTGGTGAAGACAGTGGCTCCACAGACTCTGCTTTCAGAGATCCAAGCTAACCATTCTCTTCCATGAACACAAACTCTTCACACGCAGACTAACAGACTTTTTTTCTTCGTAATAACTTCAAGCCAGGCCTCTTTCCCGCGGGTACTCATAGACCACCTTGAATGGATTTTGGGTGTGCCCAACTCTTCAATCTTAACTTTAAGAGCAGATTTCTCAGATCTCTCATTCCTGCTGACGGGCTTCCATCAAAAGAACTTTGGAGTCTCTTCTAATTTTGTTTCTCAGAGGGAAATGTTAACTTTAGCTTTAGCTTTGCAATAATCCCCAATATAAAAGATCATGTCAACCTTTTAAACATAACTTTATGCCATTTAAAGTTACTGTATGCTTTGGCCGTAATAAAATGAACGAATATTCCTCAAGACGAGTTGAGTCTAAAATTGTCTTCCTCCCATCTTCTTGGAATCCTTGCTATTTAGACATCTCCAGAGGAACAAGTGCTGAAAGCTTTGACTCGTCTACATGAGAGTGCCTGGCACTTAAGTATGCTTTAATAGCTATCACTCTACAGAACAGATGTTTGTGTGTTTCGTGGGCATCATAAATATTAAGAACGGCATTATATGGCTTGGAAAGCACTTCCCATTAATTGTTAATGTTCACTATGTGGGTACAAGAGGGAGATTCCTTGGGGAAAAATCAAGATACATTTTTATGTCTAACATTACTGTATTTCAATCTCAAGGCTGATGCTGAAGAGAATTAGTCACTGATTTCTTGAATATAATATGAAAATTCTAATTAATGTAATGCTTGGTGTCCCTTGTTCTTTATAGCTCCATAGTGAGATATGTAATGTATAACTAGAACAGAGGTGTGATGGAAGAAGGCAGAGATGGATTTAAAGACAAGTTCCACCTCTTCCTGACTCAGTGATCATGAACTTAATTATTAATTAGCCTTTCTGAATTTAGTTATTTAGCTTATAAAACAGAGGCTAATGACACCTACCTCCTAGGTTTGTTATGATACTTTAATAAGAAATATGTGTAAAGATCCAGATCAGTACCTGGATTCCAGTTAATTTTGTCGAATTAGAGATGGTGGCTGCTTAATGTAGACTATGCATCAAAAATGGCCAATGTGTGACTAAATTCTTTGAGTTTTTGGCACTTCATATTGCTGAGGGTTTCCCATAAGAAGGCTTTGTCCAGGGGTGCCAGGGTAACTCAGCAGGTTAAGTGTTTGCCTTTGGCTCAGGTCATGATCTCCAGGTCTTAGGATCAAGCCCCAGTTAGGGGTTGGGCTGCCTGCTCAACAGGGAGTTTGCTTCTCCCTCTCCCTCTGTCCTTATCCCTCCTGCCCACTCATGCTTTCTCTCTCAAATGAGAAAAGAAGAAAAGAAAAGAGAAGAGAGAAAAGAAAGAAAAGAAAAGGAAAGAAAAGGAAAGGAAAGAAAGGAAGAAAGAAAGAAAAGAAAAGAAGAGAAAAGAAAAGAAAAGAAAAGAAAAGAAAAGAAAAGAAAAGAAAAGAAAAGAAAAGAAAGAGAAACCTTTGCCCAGTGAGACTACAGATTCTTTACTGATATCCCACAGGCAGGCCTAGTGCCTATTGGTCTTCCCTTGTTGCCCATGACATTTATTCTTTCATTGAGGGACCACTAGAATCATGAAGATGATATGGTCTCTGACCTGAGCACATGTCATTCATAGTCTAGCCCAGAACAAAGATGCAAAAAACAATTACAACATCATGTAATAAATATTATATCTAATCAAGGCAAGGTAGAGGGCTGTGGAAAGCCAGAGGAAGGGCACAGTTCTGTTTAGTTGAAATACACAGCTGTATTAAGAAATGAGAAGTCCAGGTACCTGTACCAGACAACAAAACATATGGGATGCTACAAATAACAGAAATGTGCTAGTTAACTTGCGTTTCATACAAAACTACTTACCTTACTGGTGAAAGATAATTTGGTTTTGCTACCACCAAAGAAAACAACACTTTCATGTGAAAATTAAAAACAAAAAACAAAGACCTTCTTTCTAGAACTGACCTATGTCTGTTGACTAGTTTTGCCATGAGCAGCTGGAGATGAAGTCAACTGAAATTCTGAAATCAAATCATGCATAACACCAAGCTGTTTTTTCTGGAATGAATTTTAAACTGTCGAACAAAGCCTAAATTTTAAATTCTTTGGTATGTCTCCCAAGTAGTCTGATTCAGTAAATTGCAAAAGAAAATAGAAACGAGAACAAGAATTACAGAAAAGTGAGATTTCTTTTTTCCAGAATATTGACTGTGCTTTCGCTAGTGGGAGTCAGCCTTTTTTCTCTCTCTTTTTCTTATATAATAATAAAAATATTGTTTTCTCCCCAGCCCTACCCAACAGATGTTGAATAAATAATTGAAAAAAAATTTTTTTGAAGAAGTACCTGGGACACTTTTGTGTCTCAGTCTTTCCCTGGAAGAGAAATTGAACGGCAAAGGCATCACAGAGGAGGTGACTTGCTGCTACTTTTGGGAATAAAGTTTGTTTGGGAGGAAGAAGAGAAAAAGAAATGCTCCCTCTTCCCCCAGATTGCCCATATGAAGGTCTCTGATTTCCTACACGTACAGTCTCCTCTCTCTGGAATAGCCTCTCCTGTATCTGCCCATTTCATCATCATGCTGGTGAGGCACAACCATGTGTTAGCATTTCTTAGAGACTTTCCCAAATTGACTAACCCACTGAAATAACTGCCAAGATATTTCTTTGATTTTGATCTAAAGTTATTAGTTAGGACTCCTATGTGGTACTGGATATTTATTAGGCTTGGGCATGTGTAGCTTTGGAATATCTGCATCCAGTAGAACAATGTAAGGGAAGAAGAAAATATGGCCATTAGCACAGAAATCTAGTTAGTTGTTCTTTTAGGTACCAAGAAGTAGAATTCAGGATTCTCTTCTCTTGAGTTTCAAAGAGAGAGTTTCCTTCTAAGTCCTAAAGTGGAGAAAGTGCCTCCAGGTACTAGTGGCAGTAAGCCCACTGTTCCATAGAAAGCAGTCAAGGACAGCTGAGGAGGGCTGCTGGTCTGAGTGGGATCACTAAGTACCAGTCTCTGTCTTCTCCATGCTCAACCAAAGGTTGAGAATAAATGCAAAGCCTAGTATTTGACTACAGCCATGTTCTACTCCCACTGTAAACCCAGAGTCTGCACAGGGGGTTTCTCCCACACCTCTGTTACTTCAGACTCCCCTCATACCCCAGCTAGGTACAGATATAACTATATGATAGGCCCTGGAACTCCCTAAGTAGAGCAACTTTGTATCTTCCTAACTCCTAAGCCTTTAAATTCAAATTCTTATGAGTACACCTGTAATCTCTGCATCTTGGCAGAGCACAAAAGTGGGTTTTATAATGGCCTACAAGGAAAACTGGGACAATGAAAGGGGCCCTTTAGAATCATAAATTAGTGGTCTCAGAGGGTGTTGTCTAGACCCCTCATCGTACAGATGGATAAGCTAAAGTCCAGTAATATAGCTTTTCAGTGAAGGAACTAAGACTCCAGAACTCCTCATCTGAATGCCTTTTCACTCTTCCTCATTGACGTCCATACAAAAATGTGCTGTAGAAATCAGAAAGTTATAAGAAAGGAAGACTTATGTGGCAGGCTAGCATGGTGAAAAGAGCCCATGAGTCAAACAGAAAGAACTGAATTTGATTCTGATCATAATTACTGGGTATGTAATGTTTCTGAATCCAAGTCTCAGTTTCTTTATCTATAAAATGGGCCAGTTCTATTATAAGACTGTTGTGAAGATGAAACTACAGTGTAAATCCAAAACATACAAACAAGGAGCTCTACAGAAAGGGTCTGAATTGGGGAGAGGCCAGGGAGGGACACCTTACAAGTTAGGCTTTAGGGCTCTGAAATTATGTGCAAAGTGTTTTGTGTTTGTGCATTTTCTGGAAAGAGGATCCATAAGTTACATTAGATTTTTGTTTCCCAGAAGAGGTTAAGAATAGCCTCTGATTTTAGTACTCAGAACCACTATCCTTTTTTTTTTTTTTTTTTTTGACAGAGAGAGAGAGAGAGAGATCACAAGTAGGCAGAGAGGAGGTAGATGGAGAGGAGGAAGCAGGCTCCCTGCTGAGCAGAGAGCCAGATGCGGGCCTTGATCCCAGGATCCTGAGATCATGACCTGAGCCGAAGGCAAAGGTTCAACCCTCTGAGCCACCCAGGTGCCTGAGAAACAGTATCTTTGATCTGAGAACTGTTCTAGTTCTACAGAAAGATGAATAAAATGTAATCTTTGTACTAGAGAGGCCATTTTTGAGAAATTCATGGAATTACCAGATAAAACATAGGTTGCCACTTAAATTTGAATTTCAGATAAAAATAGAAAATTGTTAAGTATAAATATGTCCCATGTAACATTTATCTGAAATTTAAATTTAACTGGGAATCCTGTATTTTTATTTGCTAAATCTAACAACTTTAGGAATCTCATCAACAGAGAAAAGGTGACTTATGTTTTAGTGAGTTTACCTTCCAGATGTTGTTGTAACACTTTTCCAGCAGCAGAGAATAGAATTGGGATGATAATGTGTTCAAGACACAAAGACAGAAGTCACAGAGGGGACACATTAAAGATCAGACACCTTAGGGATCATTTTGAATTAAAGTATGTCACTCTCTTGATGCCACAGCAGGGAAAAAGATTCAAGTTTTGTATAATCTGAAATCTATAAAATGCTGGGGACCCTCTAAGAAAAATAATGTAAATATGCAAGAAAAAATTTAAGTATAAAAGTGTATGTTTATTTGAATGAGAAAAAATTGCAACCAACTAGTGGTGCCTTTATGCTTAGACCAGTGCCTAGCACATAGTAAGCACTCAAGAGCTGAAAGAAAGAAAGAAAGAAAAGAGAAAAGAAAAGAAAAGAAAAGAAAAGAAAAGAAAAGAAAAGAAAAGAAAAGAAAAGAAAGAAAAGAAAGAAAAGAAAGAAAGAATTGATTCTGGGAAAATGACCAGAGCAGCAAGCTCTTGTCATCGACCTAGATGACCAGTCAATTCTGTCTGAGGCAATTTTGAAACTCTGGGGTCTATAGAAGGCTTACAACTTCTAGAGGAAAACTGGAAGTAAACTGTGATTAATTTCAGTCAATTTCAGCTCTTAGCACAGTGGCAACTACCTATCCCTCACACCTCTGCCTCATTGAAAGCAGCTGTGTATGTATGGTTCCTAGAGCACTTTGCACATAGCTTGCAGAAGTCATAGTGGGTAAAATGGATCTTGATCTCCAAATATCAGGGATCTGTGCTCTGATCATTGGTTATTACTTCTGACCACAAATATGCAGATAATGAAGCTGTGGCCCCTTTGTTGCACACAGATATCCTGTTGTTGCAAGCCACCCCCCTCTAGCTGAAATGATTTCCAGAGGACTTAAAGGGTCAGTATGGTTTTCTCCCCTGAATTTTTCTTTTTAGCCATTTCAGTAGCCAGACAGTGAAAACTAAGACATTCAAAAGCAACCACATATACAGAAGAAATTAGAAAATCATCATTCATGCCCAGAGGAAGGTGTAGGCTAAGACAGGACCTGAGAAGACCTTAAGTTTACATCTCAGGATAATCCTTGGCACAGAGCCTACAATAATAACTCCTCCCCACTGCCCCCATCCGCAAACTAGAACTTAAAACAGCAAACCCTGGTGAAGGATGAGAATCTCATTTCCAGAGTTATCACATTATTAGAGTATTAGATCCAATGTACAATTTTCAACAAAACCCACAAAGCATACAAAGGAACAAAATGATATGGTCCATTCAAAGGAAAATAAGAACAAGAGAAACTGTCCCTGAAAAAAAAAAAAAAAAAAAAAAAAAAAAAAAAAAAAAAAAAAAAAAAAAAAAAAAAAAAAAAAAAAAAAAAAAAAAAAAAAAAAAAAAAAAAAAAAAAAAAAAAAAAAAACACCCGATGGGGAATTTACTAGATACAGACTTTAAAACAACCATCTTAAAGATGTTGAAAGAACTAAAGAAACATGTGGAGAAAGGCAAGAAAATAATGTATGAAACAAAATGTAATATCAACAAAGAAAAGACACCTTAAAAGAAACCAAAAAGAAATTCTGGAGTTGAAAAGTACAATAATTAAAATGAAAAGTTCACTAGAGGGATTCACAAGCAGATGTGAGCAGGCAGAAAATAGAATCAGTGAACTTAAAGATAGGAAAATGAAAATTATTGAGTCTGAGAAACAGAAAGAGAGAAGACTGATGTAAACAGAGCCTAAGGGAACTGTGGGTTACCATCAACAGGACCAACAGATTCATTATAGGAGTCCTAGAAGAAAGAGAAAGAGACAGAAAAAGATGCAGAGAGAATATTTGAAGAATTAATGGCTAGAAACTCTCCAAATTTCATGAAATATGTGAATTTAAATATCCAAGAAGCTCAATAAATGCCAACATGAACTCAAAAAGACCCACCTCAAGATTCATTATAGTACAACTGTGCAAAGACAAAGACAGGAATCTTGAAAGCAGCAAAAGTGAAGTAACTTTTCACATATAAAGGGTCCTTAATAATATAATCAGCATATTTGTCTTAGCATGTCAAATCAGCATATTTGAAATTTTTGAAGCCAGAGATAGTGAGCTGATATATTCAAAGTGCTAAAAGAAAAAAAAACAATTAATGAAGAGTCTTATATTTCACAAAACTGCCCTTTAAAAGTAAGGGAGAAATGAAGACATCCTCAAATAAACAAAAACTAAAGAAGTTCATGACCACCAGACCTGCCTAGAAGAAATACCAAAAGGAGTCCTACATCTTGAAATAAAAGAACACTACACAGTAACTTGAAGCTATATGAATAAATAAAGATCTCAATAAATGTAAATACATGGGCAAATATAAAAGCTGGTATTATTAAAACAATGGTGTGTAACTCCACTATTTGTTTTCTAAACAATTTAAGAGACTAATACATTAAAATATTATTAGTTTATATTTGGGGATACAAAGTATATACAAAGATACAAAGATGTAATTTTATGACCTAACAACCAAAGGAGGTAGGGACAGAGTTGTTAAAGGTGCAAAGCTTTTTACATATTATTCAAGTTAAGCTGGTATAAATTCAAACTAGAGGGTATTATAACTAAAGTTATAAAATGTTAAATGTAATCACTACAGTAACCATGAATAAACTAGGTAAAGAATGAAATTAAAAAGGAAGATATACAAAATGAAATGATAAAGAAATCTGAATGTTTCACTACAAAAAAAAAATCAAACTAACCACAAAAGAAGGGAGTAACACATGGAATGAGAGGCAACAAAACCTATAAAGCACATAGATAACAAATAGCAAAATGGCAGAAATCCCTCCTTCTCAGTAATTACTTTAAATGTAAATGGATTAAATTCTCGAATCAAAAGACAGATTGATACAATGCATAAAAAAACACATAAGCCAATAACATGGTCTACAGAACTCACCTTAGGTCCACGGAGATAAATAGGTTGAAAATGAAAGGATTTCCCATGTAATAGTATAATGCCTATACTAACATCAGAAAAACAGACTTTTAAGCAAAAAAAGGTTACAAGAAACAAAAAAGGTTATTATATATAAATAGAAGGTTCAATACAGGAAAAAGAAAACAATTACAAACATCAATGCACCTAATCACCAACCATCAAAATGTATGAACCAAAAGTTGAAAGAATTGAAGAAAGAAGAAATAGAGAATTCTACAATAATATTGGAAACTTCAAAATCTCATTCTCAAGAACGAACAGAATAACTAGATAATAAGCACATGCAAAAAAATGAAGTTGGACTCTTACCTAACACCATATACAAAAATTAACTGAAAATGGATCCATGACCTAAATGTAAGACCTAAAACTATAAAACATTAAGAAGAAAACCTAGGAGAAAATCTTAGGCAACAAAGAAAAAAACAGAAAAACTGGACTTCATGTAAATTAAAAATTTTGTGCATCAAAAGACTATCAACAAAGTAAAAAAGCAACCCAAAGAATGGGATAAAATATTTTCAAATCATATCTGATAAAGGATTAATATCCAGAATATATACAGCATTGTTGAAACTCAACTAAAAAAAAAAAGAACAAAATGGGCAAAGATATACAGATAGTCAATAAGTACATGAAAAGATGCTTAATATTCCTAACCATTAGGGCAAACACAAATAAAAACTATAATAAGATAGCAGCTCACATCTATTTCCTATCAAAAAAGTGAAAATAACAAGTATTGGTGAAAGTATGGAGAAATTAGAACTCTTGTGCACTATTGGTAGAAATATAAAATGGTACAGCTGCTATGGAAAATGGTATGGAGGTTCCTTAAAAATCAGAAAAGGAATTACCATATGACCTAGCAATTCCACTTCTGAGTATACAACTAAAAGAATTGGAGGCAGGGTCTTAAAGAAGTTTACCGGTGTTCAAAGCAGCATTATTCACAAGCTAATACGTGAAAAGCAACCCCAGTTTTCATCAACAGATAAATGGGTGAGCAGATATGCAATACACATACAATGATATATTATTCAGACTTAAAAAGGAAGGAAATTCTGACATGCTACAATATAGATGAACTTTGAGGACATTATGCCAAGAGAAATGTGCCAGTCACAGAAAGACACAGTATGAAACCACTTGTATGAGATACTTAGATTGGTCAATATCACTGAGATAGAAAACAGAATGGTCCACCTGTCTTATAAACTACCCACGGGCACCTAGGTGGCTTGGTTAAGCCCCTGACTTGGGCTCAGGTCAGGATCCCAGGATCCTAGGATTGAGCCCCAAGTCAGGCTCCTTGCTCAGCTGGGAGCCTGCTGCTCCCTCTCCTCCCTGCTCCTGTTCTGTCTCCAGTAAATAAAATTTTTAAAATAAACAAATAAACAAATAATCTACAACAGGTAATATACTCATTATTGATTCTATAATTTACTGGTAAATATAATCAGTAATTGTCCAGTTGGTCTTTGTATTAGATACATCAATGTAATAAACGCTGAAATTGTTTTAAAAAGTAGCCAATAATTGCTTTTTATATATGTTGCATAAATTTTTAATGAAGTTTTTTTCAGTTTAAAACTCTACTTTTAAAAATATACAGACATGTATGGAATAAAATCCAAATTTTAAATTTATCTTATATTATGCACCATAAGCGATACTGATAGAGAAATTCTCGACACAGTTCCTTCTCAAAGCATTTGAAAGTTCATACAAATTTATGCATGGAAAACATATGAAAGGGCACCTAACAAAATGCTAGCAGTAACTTTCTGTGGGTGATAGTGAAATTATAGGCGATTTTTATCCTCTTTTCCCCTATCCATATTTTCTGGTTTTTCTCAAGTAAACATTAAAATGTAGAAATAACTCTCGGGGATATGAACTTTGGGATTAAACTTGATATTTGTAAGTCTAAGTTTTCACTTAGCATATTTTACCACAACTAGTGATTTGGAACTACACCTCACCTTGCCATCTGTTAAATGGGAATGAAGGAAATACTTTCTTTGCAGTTATTATCAAAGCAGTAGAGAGCATATTTAAAACACCTCACATAGTGCCTGGCACACTGTATGTGCTTAATAAACTGTAGCTGTTATTACTACTAGTATGTGCTAGGATTACAAAAATAAACTCTCCAGGCACCTATAAAGCCCTATTTAAGTATGTTCTCAAATAATTAGGAAGTAAACACTTGGATGCTTTAGAAAAGCAATCAGACAGTTAGGCTGCTTATTTTCTTGTTTTCAATTTTTCAATTAATGGAATATTTCAAACATATAAAAAATAACAAGAGAAACCCACCCTCTTTCTTACTCTTCTTAACAGTGAAATACCACAAATAGAAGCTCTAACCCTTGATGACCCCTACCTTTTTTCCCACAAATAATCATTATCCATAAGCTAACTTTTATTACTTCCATACACACTTTTTTACTATTGCTACTTATATCCATACTATCTATATTTACATCCATACAATATATAATTCTTTGTATGTGGGGAAACATGAAGCCTAAGCAGAAATTCCTTCTACTTGGGATACTTCTTCCCATTTCCTCATCTTAAACAAAAATGTTAAAAACATTTGTTTTTAACAAACCTGGGTTTATTAACATGAAGTGACTCCAATTATAAACCCTGCATCACATACTAATGCATGTTTAGCTTTAAACCAAATAAAATTACAGAAAGAGAAGCCAAACCTCCCTGAAGGCTTCATGTAGAATAGTTTGTAATCCACATTCTAATTACAACTTTTAAAACACAGAACTTAGAAAAGTAATTACATCTTAATACGTTTATTCATTTATTAAATTGGGTTTTAGTATAAAATATTTATGTTCTTATGTAAACAGAACAGATATAATTGATCAGGTCAACAAGGGAATATGGTTACACAAAGAAATGAAATCTTTTTTCTAAACCTTATTCAAATTTAAAGTGCCAATCATTGCTGGAAAAGAATACTAATTCTCCAATTTATTAATGCCAATACTATCCCTTCAAATATTATTTTTCAACTTGAAAATATAATTTATGGAGAACTTATACTACAAACTATTAAATGTTTTAGTACATATATAGATAGAGGATTACTAACAAATCAATGTCAAACTGAATAGTGAACCCATGCCATCTCCTACTGGTCACCCCTTCTCTTCCTGAGTAATCATAAACCATGTACTTTAAAAGCCATTCTAGGGTTCTGTCTGCACTGGCTGCCAAGCTCTCTTCTAGGATTGACAGAATTGAGCACCTCATTCATTTTGAAAACCAGCCAAGTCTTCAGTCTTCCAGCATTTCTATTGTTGGCATTTCACTAAAAATGATGAAAATAGCTGAGTTATCTCATGTGTAAGGTCTTCCATCCTTAGCTATAAGCCCTCTGGGCTAAGAGCTTTAAATTCAATGTGATCATACAGTATTCTTTGAGCATCATCACCCCTATTAACAGGTTTGCTTTTCTCATAACCATCATGTCACCTTTTCTGGTCAGAATATCATTTTTCGGGGTGCCTGGGTGGCTCAGTTGGTTAAGCGACTGCTTTCAGCTCAGGTCATGATCCTGGAGACCCAGGATCGAGCCCCACATCGGGCTTCCTGCTCAGCGGGAGGCCTGCTTCTCCCTCTCTCAGTCCCTCTGCTTGTGTTCCCTCTCTCACTGTGTTTCTGTCAAATAAATAAATAAAATCTTAAAAAAAAAAAGAATATCATTTTTCTTTTCCTTGTCTTTTTTTTAAATTTATTTTTCAGTGTTCCAAGATTCATTGTTTATGCCCCACACCCAGTGCTCCATGCAACACATGCCCTCAATACCCACCATCAGGCTCACTCATCCCCCCATCTCTTCCCCTCCAAGACCCTCAGTTTGTTTCTGAGTCCAAAGTCTCTTATGTTTCGTCTCCCTCCCTGACTTACCCTACTTCCCATTTCCTTTCCTTCTCCTACTGTCCTCTATATTACTCCTTGTGCTCCACAAGTCGGTGAAATCATGTGATACTTGATTTTCTCTACTTGGCTCATTTCACTCAGCATAATCTCTTCCAATCCGGTCCATGTCAGTTTACCATTTTTCTTGATGGCAACAAAATAGGATATGAGTAGATCCCCTATTCTTTGCTTTGGCTTTACCCTTAACATTATGCCACCCACATCAGGGAATTTAGGTACTGCCACTGGTATTCAAAGCAAGAAGAAAAATAAGAGGGCTGGGACTACCTCCTTCTAGTTTTTCTGCCTTTTTTCTGAGAAGCAATTAACATTCAGTTTCCTTTTTCTCCCCCAGTCATTTTCTGATAGGGAGATAAAGTCCCTTAGAATTAGTGTAACTGTTAAATTACGTTAACTCACGTAAAAGCCTTAAACAGGGACACCTGGGTGGCTCAGTTGGTTAAGCAACTGCCTTCAGCTCAGGTCACGGGATCGAGTCCCACATCGGGCTCCCTGCTCAGCGGGAAGCCTGCTTCTCCCTCTCTCACTCCCCCTGCTTGCGTTCCCTCTCTAGCTGTGTTTCTCTCTGTCAAATAAATAAAATCTTAAAAAAAAAAAGCCTTAAACAGTGCTCAGCAAGTACATAGTGTTCAACAAATTTTAGATATTAATATTTACCCCAAATAATATATAATTTAAAAATAGGTAAGGCAACAAATGGTGCTGGAACAATTGAACAGCAACATACAAATGAATGAATTTGGACTCCTTCCTCACACCACACATAAAAATCAACTCAAGGGGCACCTAGGTGGCTCAGTTGGTTAGGCGACTGCCTTCGGCTCAAGTCATGATCCCGGAGATCCGGGATCGAGCCCCGCATCAGGCTCCCTGCTCTGCGGGAAGCCTGCTTCTCCCTCTCTCACTCCCCCTGCTTGTGTTCCCTCTCTCTCTGTGTTTCTCTCTGTCAAATAAATAAATAAAATCTTTTAAAAAATCAACTCAAATAGATTACAGACCTAAAAGTAAGTGTGAAAACTATAACTCTTGGAAGAAAATATAGACATAAATCTTTGTAATTTGTGTTAGGCAAAGTCTTCTTAGATATAAAACCAAGTTCACAACTGACAAAAGGAAAAAAATAGGTAAGCTGGACTTCACAAAAATGTAAAACTTTTGTGCTTCAAAGGACATCATCATGAAAGAGAAAAGATAAACCACAAAATAAGGGAAAATATTTGTGTATCATATATCTGATAATGGACTGGCATCCAAAATATATTTTTAAAAACTCTTATAACTCAATAATAAAAATGCCAGTAACCCAATTAAAATTGGACAAAAGATCTGAATAGATATTTCCCAAAAAGATATATAAATGACCAAGAACAAATGAAAAAATGTTCAATATTAGGGAATGTTCAACATTGTGAAGGCATACTCATAATGTAGAGATGCTCAACACTGGTCATTAGGGAAATGCAAATCAAATGAAAATTTAAAAAAACAATGAGATGCCACTTCATTCCCATGAGGATATGAGTCAAAAAAACCAGATAATGACAAGTGTTGAGGATGTAGAAAAATTGAAACCCTCAGGTGGAAGTGTAAAATGGTGTATCCATTTTGAGACAGCCTGGTGGTTCCTGAAAAGGTTAAACATAGTTACTGTAAGATTCAACAATCCCACCCAACAAAGATGAAAACATGTCCACACAAAAAAACTGTACATGTATCTTTATAACAACATTATTCATAATAGCCCAAAGTGGAAATAACTCAAATTATTCATCAACTGATGAATGGATAAGTGAAATGTATCTATCTATACACTGGAATATTATTCAGCACCAAAAAGGAATGAGGAATGCTAAGCAAAATAAGTCAGTTGGAGAAAGATAATTATCATATGATCTCACGGGTATGAGGAATTTGAGAAACAAGACAAGAGAGTCATAGGGGAAGGGAAGGAAAAATGGAACAAGATGATACCAGAGAGAGACACAAACCATAAGAGACTCTTAATCTCAGGAAACAAACTGAAGGTTGCTGGAGGGCAGGGGGGTAAAAGGCTGGGTGGCTGGGTGATGAACACTGGGGAAGGTATGTGCTATGGTGAGCACTGTGAATTGTGTAAGACTGATGAATCACAGACAGCACCCCTGAAACAAATAATACATTATATGCTAATTTTTAAAAAAGGAGTAAGGAACTGTTATATACTACAAAATGGATCAACGTTGAAGACATTATACGAAGTCAAAGAAGCCAGTCACAAAAGACCTCATGATTCCATCTATATAAATGTCCAGGTGAGAAAATCTACAGAGACAGAAAGTAGCTAAGTTGTTCCCTAGGGCTGCTAAGGGATTGGAGCAAATGGGGAGTGCTAACTGGTTAAATAGGTATGAGGTTTCTTTTTGGGGTGATGAAAATGTTCTAAAACTGTTTGCAATGATGGTTCCACAAATCTATAAATACAGTAAAAACCACTGAATTGTATACTTTAAGTGGGTGAATTGTACGGTATGTGAATTATATCTCAACAAAGCTATAAACAGATAAATACACAGGTCATTGAGCGATCAATCAATCCAAGAATTTAGGAAATTCCTAATGTTTGGGAAATTTAAGAAAGTTAGGTCTCATGCCTGTGCTCACAACCTAAGAAATAAAGTAAGTGATAATCGTCTACATGTGTGAGTAGGAAAAACTCCCTCTTCCTCCTACATGTTTCTTCTTTACTACTCACACAAACAATTCACTTCTGACCCTTCTGATAACCAAATGTGTAGGTGTTTAAAATAAAATAGGGGCTTTTCTCAGAGTACAGACCTGAAGCAGAATAGATCCTGAAGAAATAGTTACTGTTATAAATATGTTATAAGCATGTTAATTAAGATCTTCTTGAAAATAACTAATTCATGAATCTGTCTACCTTGGCAACATCTAGGGTTCGTGATTTCATGCTGATATTTTTCTTTTGTGCTCCAATACAGAGGTAAATCAGGCAAATATATCCCTGTTTTCCTAAAAACTCTTGGCAAACTTTTGTACAAACCAATGTCAACAACTGCATTAAAAGTAGATGAGAGAGTTATTTTGGATGAATTTAGCACCTATAAAATACTCAAGTAAATTGTGACTATTACTTGCAGTCAAATAGACGATCAAAGACATCCTCTCCTTTTGATCTTCGTTGTTCAGATTCTTTTGCTTTCTTCATCAGTAGAATTCACTAAGTCTACAGATAAAATCTGCAGAAATCTCAGCAATCAATAGTCAACTCCATAGCCTTTAACTATATTGCTCTACCTTATTTTAGCACCTTATATTTCCCTACCATGACATTCCTACATTGAAATCTTGTGTAAAATGAAATGTGGTGAAGGGAAGCAGTTGTCAGCCTTAGAAAGATCTGAGCTTTTACACACCTGGATCTTTCCAGTAGGCACTTCAAAGGCAAAGCAATCTAGTAACAGTTGGGGAGAGTTAAACTGAAATCATGACTATTCGGTGTCTTTATGACTTTAAAGACTAAAGTGCTATTTATCCTTGTTCTGACACTTGCTTCTTGGTGACACCGTATGGAGCACATTGATGCATTTCAGCATCCAATTTAGTATTTAATTCTTACTCATACCATTTTTCAAAACAATTATGAGGAGCATAATAAATTAAAATACTGTACTTAATAAGCAGGTAACAGTGTGGAAAATAAATACTTTTCAAAAGGAAGAGTTTTTAATTCATTTGGTCAACATAAAAAAATATGTCCTCATTATAGAAGATTTTGAAAACATCAAAAGGAAGAAAGAAGTAAAAATATCATGTTTATAACCACCATCCAAAAGATAACCATTAGTAATACTTCAGTGCATTTCCTTTTGGGCTTCTATTCATGCATAGTCTTTTTAAAAAAATATTTTAATTAATTAATTTTATTTTTAAGTAGGGTCCACACCCAGCGTGGAGCCCAACACAGGGCTTGAACACACAATCCCGAGATCAAGACCTGAGCTGAGATCAAGAGTCAGACACTTAATTGACTGAGCCACCCAGACGCCCCCATGCATGGTTTAAAAAAAAAAAAAAACATTGCTATGATCATCCTATATATATAGTATTTATATATATAACTTTTGTGTCCTATTTTCACTTCCAATTATAACACAAGCAAAAATGCATACTTTGAAAGTTGATGTGAGTACAGGGTTTAGTAAAAATATATGTTGCATTTGAATTGGAAGTCAAGATTATATTACTTTGAACACCACAAAACATATTTCTTCACTGTTCACCATTCCCTTTTGTATTATTTAAATTGAACATTATATCTTTTCTAGATTTTCAGGAGTGTCATCTTTTTGGACAGTGAATATAATTACTAGGTGTTACATTTTATTACAAATTTAAAATGCTGTTTTAAATTCGTTAGTTTGCACTATGTCTGACATTTATATTATAGAATATTTTATTCACATCATTAACATATTACTAAAAATTTAGCATTACTTTTGAAATGAAATAATTCTATTTCTTCTAATAATAATAGTCTTCTGTGTATCAGTGATCTAAAAACTCCAAGTTGCAGGGGTGCCTAGGTGGTTCAGCCTGTTAAGCATCCAACTCTTGATTTTAGCTCAGGTCATGATCTCAGGGTTGTGAGACTGAGCCCAGATCCTTGGACTCCACACAGGGCATGGATCTTACTTAAGACTCTCTCTGCACCTTCTCCTCACCCCCACATTCTAGCTGTAAAAAAAAAAAAAAATGAAGAAAGAAAGAAGAAAAACTTCAAATTCAAATATTTATTAATCTCTTCAATGTTAATCAGTTTACCTCCCACCACTCACATTGTAGTCTTGATATAAGACATGTAAAGAGTAGTAATCAAGAATTGTTATTCTTTTTAAAAACTGTCAAAAGCTTGCTACAGTAGCATCTAGCGACAGGAGGAGAAATGTCTCCAGTCTACTACATTCCCCTCCAAGCCAGGTTTTAATTTGTTGAGAAGAGAGAAAAAAGCCTATAAAGATCTTGGCAAAATACAGAGCTGCTAATTTAATCAATTTTAGTAGTTAAGGCAGTGATTTCAAGTGCTAACGCAATCTGTTGAAAGAACTAATTTCCAAGGTAGGGGAGATTCATTTATTTCTACTTTTTTGTCCCCAGTTTCCCATTCTAAGGGTATGGGGGCAGTTACCATGCACCCACTGAGGGACACCCCTCCCAAGATTTAGGAGGGTTAGGCTCTAAGTCAAACTGGGAAGTAACAGAAATGTTCTCTCCTTTTCTCTGGAGAGGATTTTTGGGATGCAGATGAAGTAGACTTCAACTAATGTAGTAATAGATACCTGCCTGAGAGCATAGTGAGAACTGAAATCATGCTAAACCACAAAAAAGAGCTGGGTGCCTTTTATGCATTGTCAGAGACAGACAGACACAGAGACAGAGAGAAGGGATGCTTTACCTCTCACCTGGGACTGAAATCTTCCAATTCTCATTGCCTCCTGTCATTAAATTTTTTTAAAGATTTTATTTATGTGTTTGACAGAGAAAGAGATCACAAATAGGCAGAGGGGCAGGCAGAGAGAGGAGGAAGCAGGCTCCCCGCTGAGCAGAGAGCCCGATGCAGGCCTTGATCATGACCTGAGCTGAAGGCAGAGGCTTTAACCCACTGAGCCACCC
This sequence comes from Spilogale gracilis, assembly GCA_004023965.1. Taxonomy (NCBI): domain Eukaryota; kingdom Metazoa; phylum Chordata; class Mammalia; order Carnivora; family Mephitidae; genus Spilogale; species Spilogale gracilis. Next base: position 28,617 of record PITA01001955.1, read on the forward strand.
AGGCACCCCATTAATTTTTTTTATAGCAACATAGTGGAACTATATTTTGATACATTAATGCATGTGTTTTTAAGTCCTGGCAGTTCCTTTATAGACCATTTAAAGCTATATTATGGAGGACCAATTCCCTAGGAGAAGGGCTGTTACAGCAGAACAGCCTTTTTGAATCTGAGAAGCCCAATCCCAGGAGCTCTCTAAGCATGGACAATTTCGAAGATATGTAGATGTTACCTCTGAGACTACATAAAGTTTACTTGGACTGGAAGATGAAGAGAGAAGATCAAAAAGAAAGAAGAAGGTTTAGACATTAGTGGATTCCTAAGAAAAGGTTCAGGGTCCTTCCCCAATTCATCCCATCTGGAATGAGGAAACCAGTAGAGGAAACCTAATATGCATCCCCAGAGAGAACCCAGGGAGGTTTCTGTCCCAGAATGGTAAGGGCACAGGCACAAAAGAAATATCTGTGCCTTTGCAGGTGGGACAGATGGAGCCTCAAAGCATCCCCTGGGCTTCATTGTGGTTGGGGAGAAGCAAAATGCTTTCCACATGCCTGAGAGTAATGTAGACTTGGGGCAGGGTCTTGGACACTCCTCCTAGTTTTCTGCAGTACAGGAATGGTAGAAAACCATGTAAGTAGGGGCAAAGAGTATATCTAGAGAGGCTTTGCAGTCAGGAGGAAAGACAAAGGAATAGCCACCGGAGCCAAAGACAGAGGCATCAGACAGAATGTTGTATATTTCATCAGATGCCAGCATGGACTGATGAACAAGGACAAGACACTACTCATCCCCACTCTGATGTTGTGGCACTATGGTAAGTTCCCAGATTTCAGAGGAAAAGAGCAGCGGGAATCCTAGACTAAGATTTATTATCTGTCACTTGGCAGAATGCCAGTCAAAAAAAAGAGAGAGAAAGAAATTAAGTTTTAGAAAAATGAAGGTACATTTCTTGCAAATCTGATTCCTATTATGAGATTTATGCCAGTTACATGTGTCCTATAGAATTTCTAATACACATATACCATAGGCCAAACACTTTTTTAAAATGTCTTCTCCATTAGGCTTTGAATAAGAGTTGACATCATATAGGAGGTGTGAAGAAAAGAACATCTTTGCTGTGTTCTGATCAGTATTATTTTCAGATTAGAATTATAGCTTTATCCTATTTCTTTGGGAGTGGTGCAACTATTTTCCTTAGTTTGTATAAGAATGGATTGACTGATTCATCAAGATTCTAGAAATAACTGAAGGATTATGCTGTACCACCTGCTTACATTAACTGCTCAGTTGGTGGACTGACAGAGCACTGTAATCATTTCTTCTCAATTCCTGTAGTGAAGTAATCCCAAATGTCACTATCATCATCTACTTCCCATCAACTTCCACATCTCTGCTATGCCACGATGACCTGGGATAAAGTCAGGGAGTAGGGGCAAGGGTTGTCAGAAATCACAGGTTAGACAAACTGTAGGGGTCCTAAAAAGAGCAATTTATTTCCGTTCTTGCTTCCATGCAGGTCTGCAGCTAAATCATTCAAGAAGAATGACTGTATATTCTATTTTTAAAGTTACCCAATGTAGGTAATTTTTAATAACCTGTTTTAATATATAATCTATATTTTGAAAAAATTCTTCCTTTTAGCAAATCTAAACCTAAACACATCTTTTGTTCTCTTCCTAATGAACTGTGATAAAAATTACCTTATATAATTCTGTTTTGAAATCCTGTTTTGGCTCAAATATTGGATTGTGGCTTAAAAAACGCATTGATTCTGTTAGAGAAGTTGACCCTTTCAGAAAAGAGTTTACGACTTAAATGAAGATTTTATGAACTGCTCTCTCAGAGGCAGATCACTGATTGCTAAAGTGATGATTCTACACTGAATGAGAAACTAGTGTCTGTGATAGCTGGCCTCTTCTCTGAAGTGCTCTCTTTCTCTCAGAAGCTGCTTGTGTAGGGATACACCTACAGGATCAGCAAGAGCTTCTCAGTTATGTCAGCTGTGAGGAAGGAAGGAAGAAACAGGAAGTGAACCCTGAGGCCAGACACCCCATTACTGAGCCTAACTGCCATACAGAATCACTTGATGGGTAGTGACTGTGACAGAGAAATCAGACCAGAGGTTTTGGTGGCAAAACATCTTCAAGCCCTGAGATCTTGACATGGACTTTGGAAAGGACAGCACTCTGAGACGAGGATTTAAGATGAATTAGAAAAATGGCCTTCCATTCAAGCCTGGTAAGAAAACTGGGAAAAGATTGCTAAATGATAAATAAAGGCTAACAGTTGGTATATAATGTAGTAAAGTGTACTCCTCAAGTACTTACGGGTTTTATGCCCAGTGGTATTTCTAATTACAGGAGCAATACTGAAATGCATTCTCTTTGTAAAAAAGTAAGAATTATTACTGAAGTCTTCTTTTGCTACCCCTCCCCACTTCCTATTAGTCTCCCTAGAGAAGGGTTGTTCTTCTTGTGTTTGGGAGACGACTTGCTGCTTCTCTGGCCAGTGCAACCCCTTTATCATGGGGTAAGGGCAGATGATGAAGCAGATGGTAGAGGTGAGTCAGTATAGCCTCTATACTTAACATTTAGAAGTTTGAGAGAATCATTAAAAATTTCTCAGCTAAACTAAATCATGATGCAGTTAGGAGAAAGAACCTATTATTTTGGCACAAAAATTCATTTTTGAATTTATACTATCATTGCCAATTTGTTTCTTTTTGTGTACCTTTACAAATTTTTTGTTTGTTCATTTCTTTGGATATTTGTTTTAAAGACTTTATTTATTTATTTTACAGAGAGACACACAGTGAGAGAGGGAATACAAGCAAAGGCAGAGAGAAATGGAGAAGCAGGCTTCCTGCCAAGCAAGGAGCCCGATGCAGGGCTCCATCCCAGGACCCTGGGATCACGACCTTAGCCGAAGGCAGACACTTAATTGCTGAGCCACCCAGATGCCCCACTTTGAATATTTTCAAAAGAAATTGAGAGAGGGTATATCCAGCCCAACTAATCTGTCACCATTAGCCTGGAAGGTTTTCATTCCATTTCCTGTGTTGTCAATCTTCTCATCTCTGAAATACTGTAATAATTTCAAAGAGGTTTCCCTATTTCCCTAAATCCTCATCTATTCATTTTTCCTCTCTCAACTCCCTTCCCTCCAATTCATCCAAACCTAGTTATAAGATATCCTTGATATTTTATGAATCTTCACAGGTTTCCCATTGTCTACAGAATAAAGATCCAATTCTTTAAACTAGCATTCCACAATCTGATCTCAATATGTGAATCAACACTTACACCACTCACTACCGAGGTAGATCATTGATTGCCAAGGAGTGATTCTGTGCTGAATGAGAAACTAAAATTTGTGGTAGCTGATATACACATTATTCAAACTTCGCTACAACCATTGTCCCTGAACATTCTATAGATCAGGCCTATCTTAACATTATTACCCCAGCATTTATCCTACCTATATTCCCTCCTCTTCATTTATCTGAATTCAGTTTGTCCTTCAGAGCAGTGTACTAGCTCTGCACATTACACTGAAATAAATTTTATTACATAGAAAATTTTTATCCTTCTGGGCTTATAATTTGATATTTCAATAACCATAGAAATATTCAAATCCTTAGACTTAACAACCCCACTCCTGAGAATTTATACTTTAATAAACAGAAATAAGAGTTAAGTCAATTATGACACATATACTTAATGTAATAGAATACAGCTACCTTAAATTATAATTAGAAGCACTATATAGTTTATGGAAATTCCAGTCATAAATAGAAAAAGAAGAGAGCAAAACTGTAATTAAATCTGGACCTGAGGACGCCTGGGCAGCTGAGTTGTTAAGCATCTGCCTTCGGTTTAGGTCATGATCCCTCAGGTCATGATCGCAAGAGTCCCCTGCTCAGCAGGGAGCCTGTTTCTCCCTCTCTCACTCCCCTTGCTTGCATTCCCTCTGTCAAATAAATACATAAAATCTTCAAAAAAAAAATCTGGAAATCTGAGGGATGCCTGGATGGCTCAGTTGGTTAAGCATCTGCCTTCAGCTCAGGTCATGATCCCAGGTCCTGGGATCAAGCCCTGCACTGGCTCCTTGCTCAGTGGGGAGATGCTTCTCTCTTTCCCTCTGCCTCTCCCCACCACCCTATTTGTGCTCTCTCAAATAAATAAACAGAATCTTTTTTAAAAAAAATCTGGAAACCTAAAAGAGAAACTAAATAAGAAGAATGTGTGAGGTGGAGAGATAGTGAGAGGGTGCATGACTCTTTTCCTTTTGTTTGAATTCCCTTGTTGCCATCTTAATGCTGTTCTTATAATATGTAATTGTTGTAAAGAATAATCTATAGTTCAGACTGAAGGTATCTAATCAGAACCATGAGTTAAATCTTTTTCCTCTTAATATTCCTTAAGATGATAGTAAAGAGATAAAAAAAGAAGTGTTTGGGGTTTTTTTAAAAAGATTTTATTGGGGCGCCTGGGTGGCTCAGTTGGTTAAGCGACTGCCTTCGGCTCAGGTCACGATCCTGGAGACCCAGGATTGAGCCCCACATCGGGCTCTCTGCTCGGCGGGAAGCCTGCTTCTCCCTCTCTCACTCCCCCTGCTTGTGTTCCCTCTCTGGCTGTGTTTCTCTCTGTCAAATAAATAAATAAAATCTTTTTTAAACACTTTTTTTTTTAAAGATTTTATTTGTTTATTTGACAGAGAGAAACACAGCGAGAGAGGGAACACAAGCAGGGGGAGTGAGAGAGGGAGAAGCAGGCTTCCCGGCTAAGCAGGGAGCCCGATGCGGGGCTCCATCCTGGGACTCCAGGATCGTGACCTGAGCCAAAGCCAGACACTTAATGACTAAGCCACCCAGGCACCCCTCCCCCCCAAAAAGAGTTATTAAAACACAACAATAAAGAGAGTGAAGGGGAAGGGGTACCTGGGTGGCTCAGGTGGTTAAGGGTCTGCCTTCAGCTCAAGTCATTCCCAGGGTCCTGGGATAGAGCCCTGCAACAGGCTCGTTGCTCTGCGGGGTCTGCTTCTCCCTTTCCCTCTGCCCACCACTCACCTGGCTTGTGTTCATTTTCTCTCTCTCTCTCTCTCTCTCTCTCTCTCTCTCTCTCTCTGTCAAATAAATAAATAAATAAAATCTTAAGGAAAAAAAGAAATGGTTTCAGGTGCAAGTAATGAGAGTTTGTCTAATACTAGTTTAAGCTCCTGCTATTCTGAAAGTGATCTGGAACAGATAACATGATTATCTACATAGAAAATTCCAAAGAATGTACAAAGAAACTGCAGAACCTAATGAGTGAGTTTAGCAAGTTTGCAGGATACAAGGTCAATATACAAAAATTAGATTCCTGTATACTTGTAATGAATAATGGGAAATTGAAATATTAAAAAGCACCATATTTAATAGCACCAAAAATAAAATATCTATAGATAGCTATAACAAAAAATGGCCAAAATTTGTCTGCAGAAAGCTATAACACACTAATCGCAGAAATTAACAAGACCTAGACAAAAGAAAAGCTATACCAGGTTCATAGATTAGAAAATTCAATGTTATTAAAATGGCATTTTTCTCCAAACTTATCTATAGATTCAGTGCAATCTCAATTAAAATCTCTACAGGCTTCTTTTATAGAAATTGGTAAGCTGACTTAAAAATTGATATGGAAAAGCTGATTTAAAAACTTATATAAGAAAGCAAAATTTATATGGAAAAGCTATTCCTAGAATAGCCAAAACAGTTTTGATAAAAAAGAACAAGGCTAAAGGACTCATACTACTTGATTTCAAGGGTGATTGTAAGGCTACAGTAATCAAGACAGTGCAGTATTGACATTAGGATAGATACAGGTCAATAGAACAGAACTGAGAATTCAGGACTAGACCCATATATATGGTCTATTCCTTTTTTAAAAAAAGATTTTATTTATTTATTTGACAAAGCAAAACACAGCTAGAGAGGGGAACACAAGAGGGGGAGTGAGAAAGGGAGAAGTAGGCTTCCCGCCAAGCAGGGAGCCATATGTGAGGCTTGAACCTGGGACTCCGGGATCATGACCTGAGCCGAAGGCAGCCACTTAACGACTGAGCCACCCAGGGGCCCCTGGTCTATTTCTTTTTATAGGTACCAAGATAATTCAGTTGTAAAAGAATAATCTTGTCAACAAATGACTTCAGAATATCTAACATGTATTTGCAAAAAAAAAAAAAATTGATCTTGACCCATTCCTCATACCACATATAAAAATAAATGGAAATGGATTATAGATCTCATTTGTAAAGCCTAAAATATAAAGCTTCTAGAAGAAAACATGAGAAAAAGTCTTGTGACCTTGGGGGTAGGAAAAGATTTCACAGACAGGATATAAAAATCATAAAATGCTTTAATTGATAAATTGGACTTCATCAAAATTTTAAAATTCTGTCCTGTAAAATAAACTCTTAGAAAATAAGAAAAACCATAAGACAAAAGACAAGACTGCAAGAAACTATTTGCAAACATATATCTGATAAAAACTTATAGCCAGAATATATAAAGAACTCTTAAAATTTAATAGGTAAGAAGACAAGCAACTTCCCTACTCTCACCCCAATGAGTAAAAGAATTAAACAGACACTTTACCAAAGAAGATACACAAGCGGTCCACAAACAAATAAGAAGATGCCCTTAATTATAAATCACTAGGAAAAGGCAAGTTTAAGCAATGTGTTAACTACATACTTACTAGAATGGCTAAATTAAAAAGAAAAAAACTGACAATGCCAAGCTTAGAGAGGATACAGAGCAATGGGGATTCTCATACACAGCTGAATGCCAAGTGGTACGGCCATTTCGGGCAAAAATATGGCAGCTTCTTCTAAAGTTAAGCACAAACTTATTACATAACCCAGCAATCCCACTCCTAGGTATTTTCCTAAGAAAAGTGAAAATACATTTCCTTACAAAGAACTATAAGCAAATGTGTATACCAGCTTTATTCATAATCACTCTAAATGGAAAACAATCCAAATGTCTATCAACCAGGGATGGATTAACACTGAATTCCAATGAAATACTATTCAGTAATAAAAATGAATAAGCTACCAATACATATAAATTTCAAAGCACTATATTAAATGATTAGATCACACTCAAAGGCTATTCACGCTTAAAGACCCCATTTATATGACACTGTAAAAAGGAAAACCAAAGGGACAGAAATCAGTAAAACAGTTGCCAGGTACTGTGGTTGGAGAGAGGGGACTGACTACAAAAAGGCATGAGTAAACTTTTGGGGGTGATGGAAAGGTTCTATATTGTGGTGGTGACTACATGACTCCATACATTTCTAAAAACTCATCAAAATGTACACCAAAAAAAGAGTCAAATCTGCTCTGCATGAATTATATCCCAATAAACCTGATTCCAAAATTGAATTTTTCAGACCAGCACAATTAGCATCATCTGGGAATTCACTAGAAATGTTAAGCCCTGAACCCCATTTCAAATCTACTACTGTAGATCAGATTTCTCAGGAAACAGGCTCTGCAATTCTGAAATTTTCATGTAGGAGGTTATTGAGGGGTGATCTGAGAGGAAGGGAAGTAGGACTGGGTAGAGGGAGAACTTGACCAGCAATGCAATCGTAAAAGAAAACTCAGTTGAATCTTACAGGGAGCTCTGGAGCTATAATGGCCTTCATAGTCATACCATTTGCTAAGCCTTTAGACCCTTTCATCAACCAGTCATTGCTTATGACTGTCCCTAAAGTATGACCTTGGGCAAGGTGGCTCTTTAGCTGAGGGAAATTCCCAAAGAAGAATTTGGCTGAGAACCTTTAGCTATCAATACTGCAACAGCTGGGTAAATGAGTGCTTTTGTCCTGAAGAGGGAATCTGAGCAACCCACCATAGCATCCAGTACATTCAATCCCTTGCACCTCTGGTAGCTACTTCTTTCACATAATAAGTTCACCCCATTTGGGAAGAGCTCCTCCAGTGTTCTTACTGGTCTCTTTTCCTAGGGAAACTTATAAGGTTAATGGAACACCATAACTCTTCCCCCAATCGCTATATTGCAGCTGGTCTCAAGGCAATGACTGATACTCATTGTCTCCTGCTCTACAACTCAATTCTAGATGAGCACTCTCAATCTCTTCTGGTCTAGGTGGCCTATCTGATAGGTGGCCTCTGGTCATTATCCATGAGGGATACGAGTCCCTGATTATACATCTTTCTCAGGCTGTGGATACTGCATTTGTCCATTTGCTGTTGACACTGAGCAGATTAATATCAAAAGACATGCCATTAGATCACCTGAATGCCAAACATATTCTTCCCTGACTTCACTGTGTAATTACAGCCCTATCTTCTCCTGATGATCAGGGTCAATTACTTCTGACAGGGTAGTTATTCTTTTCCTTGCCTGCTGGTCTCACAGCATAAAGTAGCTAGACACTGGGCAGCTGCCATTACTTAACAGCTTAGTAGAACTCTTGTATCCCCTCTGAGAACTAAGACATCTAAATCCAGCCTAGAAGCACACATTCCCCCAAAAGTGTCACTGGGAATGATGGTAAGCAACCACTCTACTTCTACCCTTTGGTTTCCATACTATCTAATCTACCTATTAGGAACAATGAACCATATAATGACACTGATTTAGGCTATATACTACATCTATAGGATGCCATCCCATTTTCACCAGGTACTATCTCAAAGCTGGTGTTTCAGCTGTGCTTTCAAAAATCCATTTCATCATTCTATCAGGCTAGATGGCACTGGGTGTGAAGTGTGACAGGACCCCTAGATCTCATGGTAAAATGACTACTGCTGCATCCATACTTTCTGGTTATGCAGACCCTCAAAGTCAGTCAGAGGTGAGATATTAGGGCCCTCTCAGGTCTTTCTTAGGCATCTACAGAGCTCTGCATAGACATGTGGCCTAGAATCAAAGGAATGTGTTAGAGCTCTAAAAAAAATATCTATCTACAGGGGTACTTCAGTGGCTCAGTCAGTTGAGTATCCAGCTCTTGATTTTGGCTCAGGTGATGATCTCAGGGTCAAGATCTCAGGGTCATAAGATGGATCCCTGCATCAGGCTCCACGCTCAGTGGGGAGTCTTCTTGAGATTCTGTCTCTCCCTCTCCTTCTGCCCGTCCCCCCTACACACACAATCTCTCTAAAATAAATAAATACACCTTTTTAAAAAAAGATTTTATTTATTTATTTGTCAGAGAAAGAGAGCACAAGCAGAGGGAGCAGCAGCCAGAGGGAGAAGCAGGCTCCCCACTAAGCAAGGAGCCTGATGAAGGACTCAATCCCAACACCTTGGGATCATGACCTGAGCCAAAGGCAGACAGGTAACCAACAGCCACTCAGGTGTCCCAAAATAAATAAATCTTAAAAAGAAAAAAGATATCTACAAACTGCCCATGCCCATCTTTCAAGTTTTTTGGTCAGACTCTTATTAGCCCCACCTTCTTTTCCTTTTTTTAAAGTAATCTCTACACCCAACGTGGGGCTTCCTATTACTCTTTCAAGGTCACTGCAGAACAAGGAAAGTAGGGATTAAGACAAGTTAAAACACCATAAAGTTCATCAAGTTTTTACTGAATTTAGCCATTTTTCTGAGTAAACTTTACTCAGATTGTTGCAAGCTATTTGTTAATTTCCAAAGTTCTGAACAAGCTGGTTTTGTCAGTTTTTTCTAGTGTTCTTCTTGTCTCTATGGAAAAGTAGATTTTCACAGAACTTTAGTCTGACATTCTGGAAGTCAACCTGGAATAAAGGTTTGAGTGAGAGATACCAGTAGTAAAGAGTGCAATGGTAGTAGATAACATGGGAGTATAGGTCATCTGCTTATGTAACTTACTTGTGCCCTTTGGCCCTGCATATGCCCAATTATGAAATTATCATGTCCATCTTACAGTGGATTGCTGCTAGACCTGTTGATCTTATCCTTTAATGAACAGCTCTGGCCAGAGGGTCACCTGATCAGATACTTGGTATCTACTATACCAATAGCATGCCAGGAGCTCTGTTTTGAACAGTGTCTAATTCTTTGCTGCAGGTAGCATGGCCTTAGCCCAGAGCCCTACGTGTATCAACTGTGATTTTCATTTTTGCACTGGCATAAAACTGACATGATGCATCTTCTCATTGTAGATTTTCTTATACCACAGAATATGATGGGTCACATGGCCCAAGAAGTAGAGCTGCTTGTATTAGAGCTTGAACTGCTGTGGAGCCCTTTTCTGCTCTGGAAAAGCCAAAGAAAAGCCGGCAGACTTCCTTGTCACTTGGTAAAGTGTAAAGCAATATTCCCAAGTATGTAATATGCTGTCTCCAAACCCCAGAGGCCTATCAGGCTCTATGCTTCCTTCTGAGTGGTAAAATATACAAGATGGAATAATTTGACCTTTACTTTGGAGGGGATGTCTCTAGGTCCGAATAACACAATGTCATCAATAAAGTGAACCACTGTAATGTTCAACAAGATGTCTGGATGGTCAAGGTTCTTTCAAACTTTATTATGACAGAAGGCAGGAGCGTTAACATAGCCCTGGGGCAAGACTTTAAATGTATACTGTGGTTTATTCCATGTGACTGTGAACTTCCTCCAAAAAGGGACGGATAAGCATGCATTTACCAAATTAATGGCTAATACCACATACTGAAGCCATGTTAGTCTGCTCTAACAAAAATACCACTTGTAAGACAGCAACTATAATTGGGGCTATAACTTATATGAATTTTTTATCTTTCAAAGCTCTACCTTGCATTTTTGTTTGGGTCCAATAGGTAAATTAAATGGGCAAATATCATCCTTGCATTTAAATCTTTAAGGGTGGCCTTCATCTCTGCAATTCTCCCTGGGTGCAATATTATTTTTTATTTACTGTCTTGGATGGGCAGGAGGGAATAGTTTCAGGGTCTTCTACTTGACCTTTCTCACTACAATGGCATTTATCCAACAGGCAAAATAACAAATTGTTGGGAGAGGGAATCTGCCATGAATCTGAATATCCCTGAAGAATCTTGTTGGGTATTCAAAGACCTATGCAAAGGTCTCAACTTCTTTCTATCCAGAAGATTTCTCAGGGCTCTGTTGGCAGCAAGGAATTCTGAGACATGAGCTAGTATCTTCCACCAGGACAAAGAACAAGATTACATACTACTTATTGTAAAAATGGTAGATTCCTCAAATTTAGTTATCTCCTACAACACAACCCACTGCATACAGGTATCCATCTAGACCCTCCACATTGCCCCCTTGGGAACTGAAGGGCAAGGGGAACTGAGGTAAAGATGCTGCTCATGCTGCTTGCTTCTTGTGCTGTAATAAAGTGCTTTGTTTCTGACTCAGGAGTCTCATATACTACCAGTATTCATGAAACAATAACAGAATGATTTATTAGCTTGTAAGAAAAGTTAAAATCCTAGCTCCTGACAGCAATATAGGGGTTCTGTTAACTTTCAAATATATTCATGTTTTCTGCAATTATATAGAATATCCACTATAACATGCCCACTTCTCTTAGTTTTTTGATCCCTTCCTCCATTGTTTGCCATGATAGTTCTAGCATTTAACCTTCACTTAGAGTGGACCTTCACTCTTCAGGCCTCCAAGAGGCAACCAAGCAGCTTAACAGAATCATTTCCAAAGATTTCTAACAGGTGCTAAATTTTGTATCATGGGATATTGGTCCCATGTGGATAAATTGTTATCCAATTTTATTTTATGATCTTTGATCCAGCAATCTCAGAGTCTGTTACCCAGGGAACCCAATCTATGACTTACATGCTCTCTTGGCTCTTAAGGGTATATGTTAGCTAAGCTCTGCAGCTCTTTTTATATATAGTCCTTTTCTCCCTGAGCAGGCCTAGCACTTCCCCTGCTGGATTTTGTTGACTTGCTTCTAGTAATTGTTTGGTTGGTTTTTTTTTTTGCCAAGAGAACAAATGGAAATAGATCCTATGGAGGGCATGAATTGTCCTGCAAAGAGAATCCCCAAGAAAGGGGAGGGTGCTATCCTTTAACAGAGAGAAATGAGCTACTTCTGTAGGCTCAGAGGATTCAGAGAAATTTTTAGTGCACTGATCCAAAGGATTTTGAATGCATTTATCCAGAGGTCCTCATCCCAAAATCTCAGGGTCTCACTCCTTTCCAGTCTTTGCCCTGACTTTGTATAGCAGATCTGACTTGACAGATAATCCAGTTTTCTTTGGAACTCTGCTACTTCTAAAATAATAATTAAGTCCTGCTCCTGTACCTCAGCATTTTCTGACCTCCAGCTACAGGCTGTGTCTTTGTAGGCTGCCAAGGAGGGTCTCTGGTTTCACACTTCACCTTAAATAGGTGATTAATGACCTCAGCCTTTCACTGTCTTTCTTTAATGAATTAATAGCTAGAGAAATGGCCATCCAATTCCAAAATTATTTTTTTTATATTTTATTTATTTATTTGACAGAGAGAGAGACAGCAAGAGTGGGAGAGGGAGAAGCAGGCTCCCCATTGAGCAGGGAGCCCAATACAGGACTCAAACCAGGACTCTGGGATCATAACCTGAGCCAAAGGCAGATGCTTAATGACTGAGCCACCCAGGCACCCCTCCAAAATTCTTATATAATTATGTCCCTTCAAGCCCTCACGTGATCTCCATTGCATCCCTTCCCGCCAGTCTTCTATCCCAGTTCCCCACTGGTGGAGTTCTAACAATTACACCACAACTATTTGCCAAGAGTCAACACCTACACCAGTGACAGATCTTCAAAGTAAACTGGCTGTTCAGTAAAGCAGCCTCAAAATCCTATTTTAGTGTTTGCTTCTCAGGGTATCTCCCTGTACCAAGTGTCATGAATTATGTTCTCCAAGAATCAGACTCAGGACTCTGAGATTTATATGCAAGCATTTAGTTGGTAGTGCTATAGGGTTAGGGTTGCCAGATAAAATACATGATGCCCAGTTAAGTTTAAATTTCAGATAAACAACAAATAATGCAATGTTTTGGACAAGCTTATATTAAAAATTATTCTTATCTCAAATTCAAATTTAAGTGGGCATTCTGTGCTTACATTTATTAAATCTGGCAACTCTATCTAGGGAGTAGCACCTATGAGAGGTGAATAAGCAGGCTTCTGACAGTGGAGAAATTGAACTATGCAGCCCTTGCAAGAAGACTTCAGCTGACTCTACAAGTGCCCCGTAGGGGCTCTCTACCTTGAAGAAGGAGGGCAAAACTTTATTCCTTCACATGAGCCAACCATTGGATGCAGATTGCCCCGTGGCAGTGGTCATGGTCTTGGATGAGGTCGAATCTTGATATTTGTTATTCTCTCTGCCTAAAGCATTGACCCACTCTCTCCAAATACCTACCTACATTGCTTGATCTCTCACTTCCTGTCTTTATTCAAATGATACCTTCTCAATAAAGCCTTCCTGACCTATTTAATACTAAAACACACAGCCTTCACTGGCAGGACTCCCTGTTTCCCCTCTCCTGCCTTGTTTTTATTAACAGGCATACCACCATCTAATATACTATGTATTTTATGTATTTCTCTGTTTATGATTTGCCTCTGTCTCTAGTATTTAAGCTCATGATTGCTTATTCATGAGGAATTTTTGTTTGTTTTGTGCACTTCCATATCCCCAGGGCTAAAACAGTCCAATATATAGTAGGCTCTCATTAAATATAGGAGGAAATGCAAAACTCACAGAGAGGGAGAGGGACAAAGGGGCAGAGGAGAGAAAAAGATGGGGATGGAGAGAGGAGGAAAAGAAGAAAAGATGAAAGAAGGAAAGAGGGAGAGGGGGAGAGAGACTGATTTTAATGATTTGGCTCATGTACTTACTATGAGGCTCACAAATCTGAAATTTATAGGGCAGGTTGGCAGGCTGGAAATTCTGTAAGAGTTGATGTTGCAGCCTTGAGTCCAAATTCCAAAAGCTGAAAACTCAGACAGGGTTTCTATCTTGAAGTCTTAAGAATTCCTTCTTCAAGAAACCTCAGTCTTGGGGCGCCTGGCAAGCTTAGTTAGTAGAGCATGCAATTCTTCATCTCAGGGTCATCAGTTCAAGCCCCACTTTGGGTGTGGAGCTTACTTAAAAAGAATAAGAAAATAAAAAGAAACCTCAGTCTTTGCTCTTAAGACCTTCAATTCATTAGATAAGGCCCACACACATTATAAAGAATAATCTGATTTAACGTCTACTAATAATAAACACTAATTACATCTAAAAAATACCTTCGCAGCAACATCTCCACTGGTATTTGACCAAACAACTGGGTACCATAGCCTAACCAATTAACACATAAAATTAACCATCACAGCACAAAAAAGAAAAAAAATAATTGAAAGATACACAATCACTGTTCTTGAGGGGTGGTGAGAAAGGTAAGAAATACAGAAGACTGAGGCAAATGCTATACTACAGAGGCACAGAGAAAGTTCTCTGGAAGGATAGAATTTTTAGTGGGAGCCAGCTGAGAAGGCTTCTTGAGGAAGTGACCCTTGAATCTGGCAGGATACATGGAATTTTGATAGAAGGAAGGGGGCATTTCAGTCTAAGAGGCCTGAAAATGCTTGTCAAATGCCTAACAATACTTGGTAAATGGCTATGAGTCTTCAGGAAGTTGATCCTTACCTTACCATAGCTACCTCCTGTACCTTCAATTCAGTGCTAATATTATGCTGCCTTAATTTCTCTATTATATTTGATTTTCCATGTAAAAGTCTTGTTTCCCTATTTCCAAGAGCAGGCAAGGACCACATATTTTACTCTTTTTTTATTCTTCGTAATTCTCAATTCATAGAAAGTACTTCAAATGGTATCTAATTAAAGTACATGCCTAAGGTGGACTTGCCTGGACTTGCCCCCACAAGATTGGAAGTGGGCTCATGATCCAGCCTTGGCCACTCTCTTTTCAGAACATCAAAAGCCAGGATGTGTAGCTTTTCCTATGAACATATAAGCCACCCCACATCTTTCTAATACATTTCTTTCTTTCCTATTTGGCCAGAGAACCCTAGGTAGCATAGTCTTGTCATTCAGACCATACAACAAAACAACAGTGTATACTTGATAGCAGCTAAATGTATATAGAGACAAAGTGTTCAAGAAGAAATAAACAGTTTAATCTTAGCTTGTCAATTGAGGCATAGCATACAGTTAGTTAACTCATTCACAGAGCATGTTTTGGGTTTATATTACACAAATGATTGCACTGTGCTAGGATGGGGAGATATACAAAAAAAACGTATAGTATTTGCTGGCAGCAGCCTGTAATCTAGAGGTAAGAAAAAGATGTACCAAATTTTAAAATTTTATTAATTATAGGGGGCAGATTTTTTTTATAGTCCATACTCATTCTGTTGCAAGTAGCAGCAACCAACTCACATAGGCTTAAGCAATAAAGGGAATTTATTTGCTCATAAAACTAAAAGGATACAGTAGATTGAAGGACTCAAAATTGTTGGGTTCTCTCTCTCACACACACATGCATCAAGGCACCTCTTAACACCATGTAAGTTTTTTGACCCAGAAAGAGGAGAGAACTTCTTTTTCCTCACTTCAGGAAATGTAGATCCAGGGAAAGACTGGTTGGTCTGCTTTGGTCATATGTCCCCATCCCCCACCAGTCTTTCAGGTCAAAGTAGTAAGGTGTTACAATCAGCAATGTTGAGTATATGTTACTCTTTGTCCAGTGTAATGGAGTACGGTGATTGGTGTCTACACCAGCATTACATGTTTGGAAGAGAGATGAAAAGAAGTAGATGTAGATCCTGCTACTGAAGATAGTGGAAAGGGATTGTGGCCAGACAAAACAAAAGTTCATTATGAGTGTCAAGAAAATGACTTAAAGCACGTAGGAGTTTAGAGGAGGGAGAGAAAGCTCATTTCTAGGGTGCTCAGAGAGGAATTCCTGAAAGAGGAATCTAGGACCTGAACATTAAAAGACAGGGTTTTAGGATGTGGAGAAGGCAAGGTTTAAGTGAAGGAAGAATCATGAAAAAAAGGCACTGCAAGAAAACCCAGGACTGGTTGGGGTGGGTTTCCATTTGGTAGATTCCAGAAGGTTCACATGGGAACTGAAGAAAGGAAGAAACAAGAAGGAAGGAATAAAGTGGGGTTCAATCCTGGTCTAAACCCAGCTCAGGAGTCTCATGAGTTGGGAAGTGCCAAGAATCTGTTTATATGAGATATGGAGCAACCTCCCGGAAAAAGGGTACAGAAACTACATCGTGAGGTATTAGTCTTGAAGGGGTTTCACCAGCTAGACCCCAAGACCTGACATTTACCATTCACTTGCTTGTACCCACTGACCTTTGTCCCACATTTTTCCTTAAGCTCTTCTTTCCATCTTATCTCCTAATTTAGGCAAAAGACCTGAGGTGCATAGCATCCCCTGATGGAAACTGAAACTACCCCTCAAGCAATAACAACTGCCTGGACGAAGAGTTCTAGTCAGCTCAGCCCACCCAGACCAGTTTCAACTCATGCCTGCATAGATGGATGATAGAGTGACCCATGGAGAATTTTACCTTGTTATAATACTAAAATCTCCACCCACCCAAGGAGGAGCGAAGCCTCATTTATATAACACACAATGTACGCATCCCCACCTCTACACAGGAAGACAAGGCTCTCCTACCTAAATATTCATCCTAATCCTAAATAAAAGTAACCCATTCACCCTTGCTCAGGGGGTCATGGCTTTGAGTAATTCCCAGTGATCTCTTTATCTGCTGCAAAGAAGTTTCCTTTGTGTAAGAGCTCACCTGGTGTTAGTTTCTATCTGTGACTCATCAAGGAGAGAACGCAGTTCATTTACAAGGGGGGACTTGTATTTTTTATAATTGGTTATTTTTAATCTGATTCTGTTAATTGAAAAAGGAGAGCATATAGTCTTAACAGTTCAAAGAGGTATTCAATGAAAAACACTTCTCCCTCCCTTCCCAGTTCTTTAGTGAGAGAGGGAGTGATTTTGAGTTTGTACTAGGAGCACACTGTTCACATTAGATCTTCCAGCCCAGCCCATGAGCCCACATTTAAGTGCCATTTGGAGAGAGGGAGTCCAAAGTTAAAAACGGAAGATTTGTGTTCACTAAAATCTCTGAAATAATCTGGGGGAGACAGGATGGTCGTAGGGATAGTTGTGGGTGTCCTGGTATCAGAGTGTAGCTCAAACGATGAAAATGTATTGTGCCTACCTGGGAAAGAACCCACCGGGCTATGATACTAGGAAGGCTCCAGAGGCAGAGTGAAGCTTTGACATATTCAAAGCTCCCAGCTTACCAGTCATTTAAATGGTGCAGGTTCAGGCATGAGGTTCTAATGACACCAGGACCGATTCTTTTAAGCAGGGAGAGCAGCAAAAGGAGGAAGAAAAAGAAAGCAACTCAGAGTCCCAAGGTATCTGTGGACTTCCTCATCCTTAATGGTGTATGGTGACATAAGAAGGTGTCTGTCCTCAAAGTGTGGTGGTTGAGATCTTGGATTCTGGAGTTGCCCCTTCAGGGCTTTATCCTGGCACTGGCATTTACTACTTCCTACTGATACCTACTCCATAGGGAGTTATGAGGATTTGCTCATGTAAAACAGTGTAACCCAATGTCTGGTTTATGGTAATCTTTAGTGTCCTTTCCTTTCCTCTTTCCTCTTTCCCGTTCCCTTTCCTTTCCTTTCTCTTTTCTTTTCCCCTTTCCTTTCCCCTTTCCTTTCTCCTTTCCCCTTTCCTTTCCTTTAATATATATATGATTAATCCAGAGTTCTATACAAATAAGTCAGAAAAAGGGAAGCTCCAAGAAAGAGAGACCAATTAAAAGATTATTACCAGCGACTGTGGGACTCAACATAAACAGCTGAAATAGGATAGGAGAATTAAGAATGGAAATGAAGGGACAGATGTGAAAGAGACACTTGATGACAGTACTATCCCAGGATATATAAAGCATCTGCTTGCCCAAGTCTTAAACGTGTTCCAGTCCAAATCCCAGTTTTAAAAACTATGTAAACCAGACCTTTGCTATAAGTAATCCAATAATCTATTTGATTTATTTTCATTGTTTGTGTATGCTATTTTAAATAAGTAAGGTTTTTTTCCAGACCAAACTTCTAATTATTTTATTGAACACCACATTAAATGATGATGCTCTAAGAGATACCTAACTGATTGTCTTTTCCCAGATCGTTTACACTTATAGATTTTAAACTTTTACCATCTGTTCACCCATTATAAGTCAAATAAATTATTAATAAAGTTTATGGTAAGTGGCAAATATGATATTTAACAAAATATCATTATTTCTGTACTGTTGCTAACAAATGTCCATTTCTAACATCAGTGGTTTATTTCCTTTCATATTGCCTTAAAATATTTATTCTCTATTGTTTAAAAAAAAAGAAACAACAGGTCCCAAAAGAAATTGCCCCCAGGGTAGCAAAATGAGATTTTAACTGCAGTTTCAACCTCTCTTAGGAATATGACCTTTATTCAATTTAGAATTTCCTGATCAATGCTAGTAAGGTAATCTGCATGATAGATTCCTGCCATTCCCTCCAAGAAAGGTGATCTTGCTTGAAACAATCCACTCTATAAAAACCTTCTGTTTTTTACAGCTTCTAGGAGATCCTTGCTACTTGCTAGATGGGATGGTGCCTGATTTATGAATCATTTAATAAAGCCAATTGGGGGCGCCTGGGTGGCTCAGTGGGTTAAAGCCTCTGACTTCGGCTCAGGTCATGATCTCAGGGTCCTGGGATTGAGGCTGAGCAGAGAGCCTGCTTCCTCTTCTCTCTCTGCCTGCCTCTCTGCCTACTTATAATCTTTCTCTTTGTCAAATAAATGAATAAATAAAATCTTTTTTTAAAAAAAAGAGCCAATTGGATCTTCAAATTCAAATTTACTCACTGAATTTTGCCTCTTAAAATTTTATTTATTTATTTATTTTGCTTTTTAACAGATTTGGTGGCAGCAGCAGGATGAAAGGAGATTTGCAATGGTTTGGGGTATAATGAGAAACACAGATGTGCTGTGAACTTTTTGAGTTGTCTTTCTTGCCATGTCTGAAGACCATGGGTATTTCCTCTTGATTCTGAGCTCGCTCTCTAGCACTAAGCTCCTGATCTAATTAGTTTTTCAGTATGCAATTCCCAACTGGTGTAACTTCCCAGCCCCTCATTCTGTCCCAAGATCCACATGAGAACTGTTAGTAGCAATTCACAGTTCCTTATGTATGTGGAGCCCCTTGTCTGCAGTCCCTGTTTATTGATATTTCCCTTTTTGTCTGCAGGTTCCTTCCTTTCCCCAGTCCAAGGTTTCACACAGGAAATGCTGGAGGTATGCACAGTAACATCTAAATTGCACCCCTTGGCATCCTTCTCCAGATTCTATGCTGGGAACTGTTGATAGCACCTGCAGTTCTCCATTTGTTTGGAATCAGTCTGCAGTCCTTATCCTTTGGGGTCTGCTGTTTCAGTCCTTTTCCCAGCCTCTAGCTTACTGGTTAATGCTGGTATATTTGGCTTATTTTGTATAGCTAAAGTCTATTGCTATAGGAAGCTCAGAAGCTGCCACAAAATCTCTGGGCATGGATTGAGCATTTAAAAGCTGTTAGAGCATTCAGCACCTAATTCAAAGACTTATGTGTTAGGATAAGTTGATCATGAAATGAGTTACATTGACAGTCACCTGCCAACCTCAAGAAAATTTCCGTGCAACAAGGTACACTATAAAATACCATATAATTCCCAAACTCAGAGCACATCCTTTTTAGGCAGTAATCTGGTCCCAAGAGACCCAAAAAGCTAGTTAAAAAGATGGGATCTTTGGGGTGCCTGGGTGGCTCAGTTGGTTAAGCGACTGCCTTCGGCTTAGGTCATGATCCCGGAGACCTGGAATCGAGCCTCGCGTCGGGCTGCCTGTTCGGCAGGAAGACTGCTTCTCCCTCTCTCACTCCCTCTGCTTGTGTTCCCTCTCTAGCTATGTTTCTCTCTGTCAAATAAATAAATAAAATCTTAAAAAAAAAAAAGATGGGATCTTTAATTTCCAAAGAGTAAAACACACCATTTTTCAGCACAACTGTTTATTTTATATTTAAGAACTGTGACCCTAAAGCTGCAGATATGTATAAAATCGCAAAATCTTATTAAAAAGAACCTAGAGTTACAATGCCATAACGAGGTATCCAATTAGACAAGATAATTTAAGCAAAGATTCCCAAATCAAACCAACAGAATGGGATACCCATTTTAATTGGCATGCAGAAAAATCCAAAAGGTTTAAAAATTCCACAACAGCTTCATTGAAATCTCACTACAAAGGCTAATGAAAAATTAAAGCTATAAAAGGTACTTAAAACAAGATTATGTAACTCCTACTGCTCCCTTGTATCCTCCCTTACTTGGGTACTCTGAATTATTTTTCTGCTTTCACAATGCCTATATGACCGTAAAAAAAAAAAAGTCCACCAAGATAAAGGACTTATAAACATCCCCATATTTACCTTCAAAGGGCCCTCCCAGAGTTGGCAGAACTGCAAGATTTTCTTGTGAACTGCTATGTTTTACCTTAAACAACTAAAAAAAAAGTCTCCCAAATTCTGGTAGGTACCAGAGCCTGCAGAGGGAATCCTGAGGAAACTGGCTGAAGCCAGCAAAGAGTGAGAATTCTTTTCATAATCAGCTCTCCCTAATCTCTGGAGTGTCTAGTTGAGAAAGGAAAATAAAATACCATGTTGTCCTTTTCTTTCCAAATCCAGACCCATTTGTTATTGATCCTTTTTCTCTCAAAGGCAGCTACTGCCTTCTTGCTTTTCTCATTTCCTAGACTAAGAACTTGGCCTAGCTTTATTACCGCTAGGGACACGCAGCTTGTTGATTCTTTCTTTTGGCTATTTTAGGGAGTGACTCCAGGTCATGTAAGTATAATATCATTTGCACCTTGAGGATCCCCTTGGGTTCATTGGGTTTTTTAATATTGCCAGAAATATTTACTATTTGTTCTGGCTGGAACTGGACAAAATATTTGAAAGGATTTAATAACTCTATGAACATACATTTGGCCAAATTGGAAGCTGATAGTCAGAGCCTGAAAGGAATTTTTTTATGCTCTTTCTCCTAATCTAAATGTACCTAAAAGGAAGAGAACACATTCCAGCATAGATGGATAGGTATATGTCAGTCCTTTGATATGCAACTAACCTTGCCCACTTATTTCAAAAGGCTTATAAGTATTGAATTCTGACCTTAAGAGAACAAAAGTCCTTTTAGGAGAAGCTACATTCTTTCCTTGTGCCTTGAGATATAAATATCTTACCCAGTCCTCTCTGGGAATTCTTACCTAGGCCATATCTTTAAAATATCAATTTAATGGGGTGCCTGGGTGGATTAGTTGGTTAAGCAACTGCCTTTGGCTCAGGTCATGATCCCACCGTTCTGGGATGGAGTTCCTAATAGGGCTCCTTGCTCAGCAGTTAGTCTGTTTTTCCCTCTCTCTCTCCCCCTCCACCTGCTTGTTCTCTCTCTCTCTCTCAAATAAATAAATGAAGTCTTAAAAAAATAAACATCTTAAAATAAACTAAAAAAATTAAGCAACAACAAACAAAAAAACCCAACCCACCAACTTAAGGGAGATATTTATTCATAAAGAACAAACAAAATAGGGAAAATTATTTGAAACCTAAGTGAATTTTAAAAAGACTTAAATATCTTCTCCACAAATACCCATCTCATGGTTAAAATTTTAGAATGGAATCTATGTGGTCTCTGTTTGTGTCTGCCTATATGTGCCTCTGTGTCTATATTTATATGTCATAAATGCACAGTATTTTCTACTTCTGAATGGTATTGCCAAAATTAACTTGTAAAAGAGCTCTATTTAATTGGTTTAAAAAAATTAAGCCCTTAAATTAAATTATCAGAAATGTAATAAAAACTAACCCAAATAAATTTCAAGGCAAATATTCTGAATTAGAGCTAGTTTAAGATTGTTGGTTTAATTAAAACAGGCATATCTTTAGAGTTATCAGCATTAAATAAAATGCTTTTATTCTATTGGGTTTAATAATTGAGTAAGTTCATGCTATCTCTTACAAAATTTGTCACCAGAAAAATAGGTTGGTGTGATGGCTGACTTTGTCTACTGTCGTGAAGTTTTTGTAGGTCATCTAAACATAATTTTTAAGAACAAGTATATTAAACAGATGTTAAGTAGGATACAAAAATTTTAGGTGAGGGATGCCTGGGTGGCTCAGTTGGTTAAGCAACTGCCTTCGGCTCAGGTCATGATCCCGGACACCCAGGATCGAGTCCCACATGGGGCTCCCTGCTCAGCAGGAAGCCTGCTTCTCCCTCTCTCACTCCCCCTGCTTGTGTTTCCTCTCTGGCTGTGTTTCTCTCTGTCAAATAAATAAAATCTCTTAAAAAAATTTTAGGTGAACTCTTAAAATAGTTTCCCCAAATTTTTTTGGTAACCCAAAACCTTAAAATTTTGCTAAGTTAAATTAAAGGATGGCTAGTCATTGGATTTCTAGATCACTTCCAAATAAGATAAAATACTGCAACATTAATTACTAGTTTATCCACTTTTGGCTTCCTTTTACAGAGAAACTAAAAGATATGTGGGTCTATTAATAGGCATGTTTTGTGTCACACTGAAAAATTCACTATGAGAAAGCATATTTTTTGGAGATTATAAAATATATTTATAATTTGTCAAGCCACAGAATGCTAATGTTAAAGACGGTTCATAATTGTTTACTTCTTTATTTTCACTAAAAATTAACATTTGTTAAGATTAAAACTTTTAATATGTATAATTAAAGCTACTAGAAATGATAAGGGGAACATCTCTGTATGTAAGAAAGGGAGGGAGTCTCTGGGTGGCTCAGTCATTAGGTGTCTGCCTTCAGCTCAGGTTGTGATCCCAGCATCCTGGGATTGAGCCCCAAACTCTCCCTCTCCAGTGCCCCTGCACTTCTGTTCTCTCTCTTGCTATCTTTCTCTCTCTCTCTGTCATAAATGAATAAAATCTTTAAAACAAGAAACAAACAAATTGAAAGTTGGGAAGAGAGAATCTTACCTTATGTGGTCAATCTGGCTAAAATCAAATGAATTTATTGTAAGGGTTATAAAATTAAGCTTTAAGCTCTGTAATGTACTTATGCCAAACAGAAGCTTAATTTTCCTTCATCTGCTAAAAAGAAAATGTCTTCTTATATTTGGTCTGCTTTTGATAGAAGATTATATAAGGTTTTTCCTTACATTTTAAGTAATCTGCTTAGAAAACAAAGATTTTGTGTCTTGCCAAAGTAATTTCCTATGTTGTCTTTATCAGGTCTTCTGAGTAGTTAAGAAAGTTGAGTCTTCTCCATTAAAACAGTAAGTGGTTTTTTTGTTTGTTGGTTGGTTTGGTTTGGATTTTTTACAACTATTAAAATTTCTATATTTGCTTGCAAAGTTTTAAATTGTCACTATGATTAAATAGATAACTAAATATTATTTTATAGTGACCTATGATCCTGTTTAACTAAGTGTTTCAGAAGCTTTTTTGTGTTTTTATTTTTATTTTTATTTTTTTTAAGATTTTATTTATTTGACAGAGAGAAACACAGCCAGAGAAGGAACACAAGCAGCGGGGGTGAGAGAGGGAGAAGCAGGCTTCCTGCCGAGCAGGGAGCCCAATGTGGGACTCGATCCCGGGTCTCTGGGATCATGACCTGAACCAAAGGCAGTCGCTTAACCAATTGAGCCACCCAGGCGCCCTTTTTTGTGTTTTTAACAAAACTTTCCAAAATCAAATTCTAAATGAAGTCTTCTTGATTTCAAACTAACTTTGCAATTTTTCAGAGGGTCCCTGGAACATCTTAAAAGATTTGTTCTGTCTTCTTATAAAAAAGGAAATGTTAAACTAATTAGGTTTTTTGATATGTTGAGTTACATAGGAAGCCCTATCAAATAAGAAATAATACTAAGCCTTCTTTATGTTGTATTTGCATAGGTATATGTTATAACTGTTCTAGAAATTGTATGAAATTCCTACAAATCTTATATGTCTTGGTATAACATTATCAGTCATAATTCTAGTTACTATTTTAAAATGTAGCATGTTAGAAAAACAACTAAATTTTCTTATCAATTCCCTTATAATGAATTCTCAATAGAACTTTAACAATGGACATTTTAAATCTTTGTCATTTATAGAGAGTTACTGTTTTACTCAAATGCTTTTGCCAAAGTATCTCTGCAATAGTGCTTCATCCTGAAGGAGATTCATAGGAAGGACTCTGGGAAATACACATTTCTGATAACTTTAAGATCATATAACTGAAATGAGTATTTCTAAAAGTAATAGAAAAAAACTGGATTCAGAGGCACCTAGGTGGCTCAATTTGTTAAGCATCTGCCTTCAGCTCAGGTCATGATCACAGGGTCCTGGGACTAAACCCCAAGTCAGGTTCCCTGCTCAGTAGGGAGCCTGCTTCTCCTTCCCCTCCCTGCGCATGCTCTCTCTGGCTATCTCTGTCTCTCTCAAATAAATAAATCTTTATTTAAAAAAAATAAAAGAAAAAACTGTATTCAGGGCACCTAGGTGGTTCATTCAGTTAAGCGGCTGGCTCTTGGTTTCAACTCAGGTCATTATCTCAGGGTCCTGGGATCAAGTTCTGCATCTGGTTCTGTACTCAGCACAGAGTCCGCTTGAAATTATTTCCCCCTCACTCTTCTTCCCCTTCTGTTCTTCTCTCAGCTCATGTGCTCTCTCTGTCTCTCCTAAACAGATAAATAAAATCTTAAAAAAAAGGAAAAAACTGGATTCAAGCAGAATGAGTTAATAACATGAGAGTGAATAAACTGAGGTTGATTGTAATTTTTGATGACTTTTTGTTTGAAATATTTCTGATTCCTTAATGTTTTATTTTCCTAAATGTAAGGAAACCTTTTCTCCTTTTTTTTAAAGAAAGATTTTACTTATTTGAGAGAGAGAGAGAATAAGCAGGTCCAGGGGAGAAGGAGAGGGAGAAGCAGACTCCCTGCTGAGCAAGGATCGCAGGACCCCAAGATCATGACCTGAGCCAAAAGCAGATGCTCAACCCACTGAGTCACCCAGGGGCTCCAGGAAACCATTTCTCTCTCTCTCTCTCTCTTTTTTTTAAAAGATTTTATTTATTTATTTATTTATTTGACAGAAAGATATCACAAGTAGGCAGAGAGAGGAGGAAACAGGTTCCCTGCCAAGCAGAAAGCCTGATGCAGGCCTCAATCCCAAGACCCTGAGATCATGACCTGAGCCGGAGACAGAGTCTTTAACCCACTGAGCCACCCGGGTGCTCCAGGAAACTATTTCTCTCTCTCTCTCTTTTTTTAAAAGATTTTATTTATTTATTTATTTGACACAGAGAGAGATATCACAAGTAGGCAGAGAGAGGAGGAAACAGGCTCTCTGCTGAGCAGAGAGGCTGATGCAGGCCTCAATCCCAGGACCCTGAGATCATAACCTGAGCCGGAGACAGAGGCTTTAACCCACTGAGCCACCCAGGCGCCCAAACCATTTCTCTTAAGTTACCTAGGGCTAACAGAAATTTGGTTAAAGTACACCTATGTAAACAAAGATGAAACATTTACTTTTCTCCCTCTCTGATCCTCCCAGAATTCAGAAATCCCTGAGTGTTCTTTTAATGGCAATATAACTATTTAATATACATAAGTTCAATAAGAATCTGTCTTAAACATTGGCTCTATTACCAAGGCTGTGACTGGAGTATCACATTTGAGAGAGATGTACATAGACTCAGATATGACCAAACAACTTTAAGGAACTAAGGTTAACTTTATGACATCAATAAAGTCTCTTGGGAAAATCAGCCCATCACCTTGCTTCCAGGGTTTCCAGTTATTTTATCAACTAGAATCTGATGGCCATTCCTTGGCTTGGCTTCCTGGTCTCAGATGCTTTTTTTTTTTTTTTTTAATTTTTATTGTCTCGCTGTGACAGAGAGAAACACAGTGAGAGAGAGAACACAAGCAGGGGGAGTGAGAGAGGGAGAAGCAGGCTTCCCGCCGAGCAGGGAGCCCGATGTGGGGCTCGATCCTGGGTCTCCAGGATCATGACCTGGGTCGAAGGCAGTCGCTTAACCAACTGGGCCACCCAGGTGCCCCTCAGATGCTTTTAAGAAAAGTTCAACCTGAGGTTCTTTATGAAAGTTTATATGATTAATCATTATTCTTGCTGCACTTACCTAACTAATCAAGCCAAGTTTAATGCAAATAAATTAGTTTTACTATGATTATCTTTGGTAGAAAATGAGGGCAATTGTAGAGAAAGATGTTTTGTTTTCACCTTTGTCTATATTAGAGTCTGAGGGTTTGAGGTTAATTTTCTCAAGTTTTGTTACATACTTATAAACTGAACTGAATCCTGAATCTTTCTAGTTTCCTCAAATATCTGGAAAACTTTCTAAGCTAATGAAGGATAGTTGGAAGAAAGGCAGGCAGGGACAAATGCCCAAGAGGAAGTCACCCTTAAAGGATTTTACACCACCCTGGAAGAAGCCCTCCATCCTTTCCCATGTGATAAATAGATGACAAAAACCTGATTGGCTGACAGGCACAGGGGCGGTTAATCAGATTAAAACAGCCTTCCAACAAGCCCATAAAAACCCCTATATTTACAAACTCTGATGGCAACCCTTTTGGGTTACCTCCCTCTATGGGAGCTTTGTATTATCACTCAATGAACTTTGCTTCACTACCAATAAACCTTGCTTTGCTGCCCACCATTCTGCCTGGTCTAACTATTCATTTTTCAAAGTGGTATGACCAAGAACCATGGGAACCAATGGAAAAAAATCCTGTAACACTAACACTTCCAATTTTCTCCCACCCTTCTAATTTGGAATTGCTGAGAACAAAAACTACCCCAGGATATCCTTGGAAGGGATTATACCAAGTCCTCCTCACTAAACGTCAGGGTCCTGAGCCTCTAGTACATGTCTCTCTGCTGAAGAAGGCTTCACTGGACATCTGTCTGGTCCTGTGCATATGATGGAAAGCTCCAAATCAAATTGACTAGAAAGAGAAGTAGTTGACATTGAAGTAGACTGCTTCCTTCCAAGATGCCAGATCGAGACATTCATACTTTAACTAAACACAAACCCCTTTCCTTTTCTCTTCCTTTCCTTTACTCTGGCATTGGCCTGGAATGATAACACCACTATGTGTATTTCCAGGATATTGCTAAGGGGGTGGAGGGTAATCTCTAGAATTTAGAACAATGCTTTATTTTGGGGTAGGTGAAAACCTAACTGATCTCTGGCCTGAAAAAGCAAATGCAACAATCCCTGCCATTAATAGTGCCACCTTAATGGAAGTGGTTTGTGCCCTGACAGGATTTATCTTGTCTGTGGTGGTTATCATTCTCTTTGGGTCTCTGAATACCTAGATGGCTGGCACATAATTGGGTAATGCCTCTTAAATTATCTAACTGTGCCTCTATCTGTTTATAGACAGATACCTCACTATTCAACTCCTCTGAATTTACATTGTTGAGTTAGAAAGGACCTATCATGGAGTATTCACAGATCAAAATTAGCTTCCTTTGATAGATCCCTACTTCCCTAATCAGGAATAAATGTAAATAAGAATATGATCAGAATCTTTCTTTAATTCTTGAAAATATTGCAGAATCCACTGCTAGGACCATAGCTGCTCCACAAAAATCTTTAGACTCTCTGGTCCAAGTTGTACTCCATAATAGGATAGCCCTTCATTATCATTTAGCTGAACAAGGGGGTATCTGTGCTATGGTCAACACCACCTGCTGCACCTGGATTAACACTTCTGGGGAAGTTAAAGCTCAATTACATAAGGTCACTGAGGTGACTCCTTCAACATATCTTCGATTAATTTGGTTTTGATTGGTTTGGGTTGGAAATACATCCCAGACATTGGGTACTAACCTGATTATAGTAATTACAGTACTCTCCCTGGTGCACTGTGTTCTCTCAAAAGCATGCATGCATGTTCATAGCTGCTAACCACCAGGCAAATGATCTCACTAAGACTGGCATGCCAGGGGCACCTGGGTGGCTCAGTCAGTTAAGTGGCTGGCTCAGGTCATGATATCAGCATCCTGGGATTGAGCCCCACATCCCGAGTTGGGGTCCATGCTCAGCAAGGAGTCTGCTTAAAGATTCTCTCTCTGGCCCTCCTCCTGATCACACGTGTGTATGCTCTCTCTCTAAAATAAATAAAATCTTTAAAAAAAAAAAGGATTGGTATATCAGAAAAGAAATTAACCTGCTTATAGTAATTATAGTACTCTCCCTGGTGCACTGTCTTCTCTCAAGTACATAGAATGAAAATGACCAGCTAAAAATCATGAACCTAACGTCATAATTTATAAACACTATAGGGATTCAGTGAAAAAAAATCATGACCTGTGAATATCACACAGAGGATCAGTAAAAGCCACAAGACCTACAGAGCAGTAGCTGATCATGCTGCAAATGCCTTTAATTTTAATCACATCTCTCAGGCTAAAAGTCTGATCAGAAAAAGGGAACTGCTGGGGTGCCTGGGTGGCTCAGTCGTTAAGTGTCTGCCTTCAGCTCAGCTCCGGTCATGATCCCAGCATTCTGGGATTGAGTCCCGAGCCAAGTTCCTTGCTCAGTGGGAAGCCTGCTTCTTAATAGGGTCCGTGGTCAATGGAACAAGACGATACAAAAGCGAAGGTCAAGCAAAGCTTTATTTTGTTCCAAGCATAGAGAACTATGCTGGCCCGGGCCAGGTCGCTGAGAGAGAGAGAGAGAGAGAGAGAGAGAGAGAGAGAGAGAGATTGAGAGAGGCACCACACCTATTCTTACAGGCTACCTTTTATGGGGAAAACCGCACCCCAAGCTGACCCAACTCAGGTAGCTTGCCTGAGTTAATTCTTTCACTCTGTTGTGATGATGAATACATTTCCCCTCTATAATTTAAACACAGAGTGGTTTACCAGGGGATCTCCATTGGTCAGGGTCCGGGAGGTTAAGGGGATTAACTGATTGGGCGTTCCCATCTAGTCCCAAGTACAGGTAATGAGCCACCCATTCTTAGTTTGCATATCCATACCTCTGGGATGGGAGGTTAAGGGGGTCAACTGATTGGGCATCTCCCCCAACCTGGCTCTTCTTTGTTTTCCAGGAGCTGTTTTTCTCTGAGTAAACAAGATGGCGGCCTAGACATCTAAATGCGTCCTCACATTCCCCGCTTTCTTTGGGAACAGGTCAAATCTTTGACCCTTCTGCTAAATAAAACCTATTTCCCAGATCTATACTCCAAACTTAGTAACAGCCCAAAATCCATTCAAATATATGAACAAAATCTACCATGACCAATTTTAATTACCCAGGAAAGGGTAGGATAGAGGGTTAATCAGAGCCAGTTGCACACAGATGGAAAACTTCTCATAGTCACTCTCAAATATATAAGGTGACTCAGAATCTCCCATATCATTAACAAAAAAGTTATTGCCTTTTGAGTCTTAGCTTTAGTCCATGGTCGGTGGGGTCCATCGGCAGTGGTGTCCACCTCTGGGGGGCGTCCTCGTCCTCAGCTCATTTGACATGATACACATGAATCCAGGTCCTGATGCCTTCTACTTTTACTACCCTGGGGGTGGTCAGGATGACAGTAAATGGTCCTTTCCAGCGAGGTTCTAGGTTTCCCACCAGTTGGCAGCACACCCAGACTAAATCTCCAGGTTGATGAGGATGTGGCTTAACCTCCATCCCAGAGTGGGCAGCTCGGACACCTACGCGAGTTCCCTTTAAGACAGACTGCAGCGCCTGCAGTGACTGGAGTATGGAGTGGTCAGTCATTTCCATCAAGGCAACCTCTTCTAGCCGTGGGTGGGGGAGGGGGGCTCTCCCAAACATTATTTCAATGGGGTAACCTTGTTTAAATAGGGTGTGCACCACACCCTAAGGAGGGCAAAGGGAAGGAGATCCACCCATCCACCCCCAGTCTCTAGAATTAACTTTGTCAAGGTCTCTTTAAGAGTCTGGTTCATTCTCTCTACTTGTCTGGAATTGTGGGGTGGGTAGACACAGTGTAGTTTTCAATTTGTGCCCACGGCCTTGGCCAATGCCTGTGAGACTGAACTCACAAATGTGGGCCCGTTATCTGACCCAATCACCAGAAGCAACCCAAACCTAGGAATTATTTCCTCTAGTAGCTTTTGGCTACCACACCTGACATCTCATAGTTGGTGGAGAAAGCCTCTACTCAGCCTGAAAAAGTATCCACAAAAACTAACATGTACTTGTGTCCATATTTTCCATTTCATTTCTGTAAAATCTACTTTCCAATAAACTCCTGGTTCCCTATCCCTCTCTCTTTTTCCCCTTCCCATCCTGGTTCCTCCTCCGTTCACTGCCTGACATTGAGCACATCTACCTACCACATCCTGAGCCATATGCCCTAGCTTAGACACCTGAAACTGTTTGCCCAGGAGTTCCTTAAGTTTGCGTGTCCCTAAATGAGTGCTCTGATGTATTTGGTGTACTAGCTCTTTTCTAGTCTTCAGGGAAGAATTAACTTTCCTGTCCTGGTTTTAGCCCAATCCCTCTCATAGTCCAACTTAGTCCATTTTTGTAAATATTTTAAATCTTCCAACAAGAAAGAGGTGGATTTACCCGCTACCTAGAGCATAACCCTGGGCTTGGCAAGGGTGAGGGGTGTTTCCGAGCCTGGGCTCCGTCAGTCATCATCCAGTCACAGCAGTTGGAATGCATGACTTTCCAGGTCAGAGATTCTTCCGTGTTGAGGCACCGGAGATGCTCCAAGGCCAGGGCAGTCGGATTTCCAGTGGCCCATTTTCCGACATTGAGGGCACATGTTTGGTTGGTTCCCTTGGGTTTGAACAATGATGGGCCCAGTGGCCTTCAGTGCTACATCTGAATCAGGCCCTCAGTGGGGTGCGTTGGGCCCTCTTTGACATTTGGCTCCCGGAGCCGGCTGGCCGCAGGGCAGCTACCAAGGTTTGGGTTTGGAGCTGGCTCTGATCTGCTCCCCATTTGCTTTCTCCACCTTTAAGCTTTTCTTTCCATTGACCATTTCCTACCTGTCTCTTCCCTTTCCACTGGCCTCTTTCCCCCTTTCTCTTTCCCGCTTCATGTAATGCCAAAATCTTAACTATTTTCCTAGTCTGCCTTTTATCCTCCTGTGCAACCCTGTTGTTAAACACCTTTTCTGCTATGCCCAGTAATTCAGTCAAATTTTTCCCTTCAAATCCTTCAATTCTCTGTAGTTTTTTCTTATGTCTGGGGTTGACTGGCTAGCAAAGGCCAGGTTAATTGCCCTCTGGTTTTCGGTTGCTTCAGTGTCAATCGGGTTGTACATTTTATAGGCTTCAATAAGCCTTTCCAGAAAAGTCTCTGGGGACTCATCCTTACTTTGAGTCACTGCACTAATATTGGACAAATTCATGGGCCTCCTTGCAGCCGCCCGGAGTCCCCTCAACACAGCCTGGCAGTAGAAATGGAGATTCTCCCTATCTTTATATGAATCTCCTTGAAGTTGAAACTCATTCTGCAAGACAATAACAATTGTAAGTGACAAAAACTCAGAACACACATTTCAATAGTCAGAGCACTGAGTGATGATCTTGTACTAGTACTTAAAACTTTAGGGAGGGCACATAATCTTCAGTTTTAGCACCCATCCAAGTGTAAACCAAGGCCTATCATTTGTTTAAAAGTACTTCCAGCAAACCACTTAAAGGCCTAATAAGTTAAGAAGACTTCATTTATAATTTAAATCTTGGGAAGCACAAGCCTAAATGGGATTAGGGATGTTAAAGAGCTGATAAAGGCAAATCATAGAAACTGATTTCTCTGGACAGGCAAAGAGAAAGCAACTAGTTACATTTTCTTATCAAGAGCAGATCAACAATGAGATAAAACCTTGTCTTTCTGAACACAGAGAGAGCAGACTTTCAATCTTGTACTTCAAAATCCATTCATTTCAATCTTAGTCTGTGCCAACCACATTTAAAATTCCATTCCAAAGTTTTCCCTCCATAAACCTCCTACAACTTTCCTTTACATTCAGATTTTGTCCCATGCCATTTGTTTCCAAACAACCATCTCACTTAGTACGAAATTACCTTCTTTTACCTTCAACAAAATTCATTCCCATTCCTTATCTTTCTTACATATCTCCTACTTTTTCACATAGACAGTTGTTTCCCTTATTCCCATAAGTCTTAGTTACTGTTAGCAGAATTTTGCACTCTTTAGAAACCTTATCTCCAGTGAAGACTAAGGAGTAACGGATTGTAAACTGTTATACCAGAATTTTATATCACTGGGCTCACGTAAGGTCAGATGTCCTAGTTAGCTTCACAACCATCATTTAACAGTAGTTTAAGCATACAATCTGGGACAATGGGTTTACTGGGCTTCCCCCTCATTGTGAACAATGTCGCAGACAAAGGGTGGGGTACTTTCAGATGTGTCCTGCTCACGTCCCTTGCAGGAACTTCAGAGCATCTTAGCTAAGGTCTATCTGTATAAGCCCTGGATCAGGCCACTCTGTGGGAGTGGATGATCGTTATGCCATATGACACTCCATGAGACTCAGGGTGCAGCCCACTCAGACTCTGTAACTGCAGCGGTAGAGCTGGACAGACACATTCACATACTCAGGCACTCTTTAGATTCAGACAGGTTGGACATCCACCCCTGGGTGCCCCTGATTAATGGGAGGTGATCAGGCTCCCCTTCCATCCGATAGGACGGGTCTGACTGGCAGTGGACCCGGGGCCTACTGGTCCGATGGGCGGATCTGGTCAATTGTCCCTGGTTTCCTATTGTGGGTCTAGCTCATATGCAACAAACAACATAAACAACATACAACACAAGCAGTAACAGAAAAACATGACAGAGAAAACCACAAGCATGACTGCCTAGGCTAGGGGAGTCAAACCCCTGGTGACTGCTTAGCCCAGGGGGACCCCACACCCTGAGAGCCACAGATGGGGATTTTCTTGGTCCCCTGATCGCCAAGAGGACTCAAACCTCCTGGCAACCACTTAGCCCAGGGGGACCCTGAACCCCCTGGTAACCACAGATAGGGATTTTCTTGGTCTCCCAGTCACCAAGAGGGACTTTAACCCCCTCACGACCACAGATGGGGATTTTCTCAGTCTCCCAGCCACTGAGAGGGACTTTGACCCTGGCAACCACAGATGGGAATTTTCTCGGTCCCCCGGTTGCCAAGAGGGACTTTAACACCCTTGCAACCACAGATGGAAGGATGGGGCATCACCACATCCACTCCGGCTCTGGGAAGCTATACTGCATCCAGTTTCTCCCCAGTGGGCCACCCTCCTGGAGCTCCACAAACAGAACAGAACAGAATCTCGAGATCTTACCAGATATTACCTTACCTCAAGAGGCTTCCCCGCCCCTCAAAATTCTGATGCTGGCTCAGCCCTCGTCATTTGATCCCGGATGAGCCCCCAAATAATAATAGGGTCTGTGGTCAAAGGAACAAGGCTTAATCAAAAGTGAAAGTCAAGCAAAGCTTTATTTCGCGCCAAGCATCAAGAATTATACTGGCCCCGGGCGCCTGGGTGGCTCAGTTGGTTAAGCGACTGCCTTTGGCTCAGGTCATGATCCTGGAGATCCGGGATCGAATCCCACATCAGGCTCCCTGCTCGGCGGGAAGCCTGCTTCTCCCTCTCTCACTCCCCCTGCTTGTGTTCCCTCTCTGACTGCGTTTCTGTCAAATAAATAAAATCTTTAAAAAAAAAAAAAAAAAGAATTATACTGGCCCAGACCAGGGTCGCTTCCCGAGAGAGAGAGTGGCCATACCTATTCTTATGGGCTACCTTTTATGGGGAAAACCATACCCCACGCTGACCCGACTCACGTAGCTTGCCTGAGTTGATTCTTTCACTCTGTTGTGATGATGAATACATTTCCCTCTACAAGTTAAACACAGAGTGGTTTACCAGGGGATCTCCATTGGTCATGGTCTGGGAGGTTAAGGGGAGTAACTGATCAGGCGTTCCTGCCTGGTCCCAAGTACGGGTAACGAGCCACCCATTCTTAGTTTGCATGTCCATACCTCCAGGATGGGAGGTTAAAGGAGTTAACTGATTGGGCGTCTCCCCAACCTGGCTTGCTATGGTTTTCCTGGAGCAGTTTTTTTCTGAGTAAACAAGATGGCGGCCTGGACATCTAAACAGATCCTTATATTTCTCCCTCTCCCACTCCCCCTGCTGTGTTCTCTCTCTGTCTTTGTCTCTGTCTCTCTCTCTCTCTCTCTCTCTCTCAAATAAATAAAATCTTTAAAAAATAAAATAAAATAGGGGTGCCTGGGTGGCTCAGAGGGTTAAGCCTCTGCCTTTGGCTCAGGTCATGATCTCTGGGTCCTGGGATAGAGTCCCACATTGGGCTCTCTGCTCGGTGGAGAGCTTGCTTCCCCCTCTTTCTTTGCCTGCCTCTCTGCTTATTTGTGATCTCTCTCTCAAGTAAATAAATATTTTTAAAAATAAATAAAATAAAATAAAACGTAATTGTTTAAAAAAAGGGGCGGGAACTGTTTAAAAAAAGACACAATAGGCCCAAAATGGAATCACTTGCCCCCATGACAGCAAAACAACCTCTACCAGGAATGTGACCTTTAACCAGTCAATCTGGAATTTCCTGATCAATACTAGTGAAGTAATATGCCTGACCAATCCCTGACCTCCTCCCTAAGAAAGGTATCTTTACCTGAAAGAACCCACTCTTTGTTAGAAAACTTCCTTTTCTGTCCCCATCTGTCTATAAAAACCTTACATTTTTGTACAGCAACTTGGAGCTTCTTTCTACTTGCTAGATGGGATGCTGACTGCTTCATAAATCATTGAATAAAGCAAATTAGACCTTCGAATTTATCAGCTGAATTTTAGCACCATATTAAGGGAAGAAAAATAAAAGAAAAAATCAGGAGGAAAATAAATATGTCAAATAAGCTTATCAACAAATTATAACCAGAACACAGGATTTAAGAAAAATATATTGACATTAATGACTTTATTACTGCTATCACTTGCCACTATCTTCCTGGAATTTAGAATTTTGACACTAGATTCAGAACTAAAAGTGATAGTAAAAATGTGCAAACCTAAGGCTATAATTTGTTCAGTTGTCCAGGAATGAAACTTAATACTGTTAAATGACATTTTGATTTATACTAAGAAGTGCATATTTTATTTTCATTCCCACTCCTGACACAGGTTTCCTAAAACCCTTGATATTTCCTAAGTGAAATGAGTGACAAAGGTGTTTTGATATTCTAATAAACCCCTTTCAACTACACCTGAGTTCATGTTAATGAGGTGACCTTTGCAAAGCACCTAAGAATGGGAATGGGTTGCAGGGAGGGGTGTGGGGAACCAACCTTGTGACAAAGGGTTGGAATTTTCATTTCCACCTCCCTGGCCTCCCAGGAGAAGAAAGGATCTGGAGATTGAGTTCAATCACCAAGGGCCAATAATTTAATCAATCATGCTAATATAAAGACACCTCCATCAAAAAACCAAAAACATGGGTTCAGAAAGTTTCTAGGTTAGTGAACACTTAGAGATTCAGGGAGAGTGGTATACTAAGAGCATGGAAGCTCTGTGTCCATTTTCCCATACCTTGCCCTATGCATCTATTCCATCTGCCTGTTCCTGACTTACCTTCTCTTATAATAAACTGGTAATCTTGGGGCGCCTGGGTGGCTCAGTCTTTGAGCGTCTGCCTTCAGCTTAGGTCATGGTTGGGGAGTCCCAGGATTGAGTCCCACATCAGGCTCCCTGTTCAGCTGGAAGCTTGCTTCTCCTTCTCTCAATCCCCCTACTTGTGTTCCCTCTCTGGCTGTGTTTCTCTGTGTCAAATAAATAAATAAATAAAATCTTTAACAAACAAACAAAAAACTGGTAATCTAGTAAATAAGATGTTTCTGAGTTCTGTGAGCTGCGTTAGCAAATTAAACCCAAGATGGAGGTTGTTGGAAATTCTGATCTATAGCTCATCAGAATAGGTGTGAACTGAACATCCTTAGATATTTCGGTAACCAAACCAATTTCTCAGCTACCTTGATTGGAGCAGGTATATAATACACACAGTGGAGAGATAACAGGTGTGACCCACAAATATGCTCCATTACCATCAGGATCACTTGCAGCACAAGGCACTGACTTCCCAACAAGCCATTTCTCTGAAGCAGGTGTTCTCTGGGGCCATAAAATAGCCTCACAATTTTTTTAGTTAAAAGGGGACTATCATTAATTTGTTAAATCAAATATTTGTTGAGTACCTCTTATGAAGAGGTAAGCTGAATGGCATAGTGGTTTAAAGCCAGGCATCACCTTATATATAGTATATAAAACCACTTATATATAGTATTGTCAGTAAGAGCAGAATTTGGGGCATGAAAGAACTGGCTTTGAATCCTGACTCTGCAACATCCTAGGCCTTACTCCCTTAAGAAAATTACCTAAACCCCTGTCAATATCAGGGTCCACAGCCACAAAATGAAAATACCTCATAGGGATAGGGATTCTTTAAAGATTAAATGAAAGAAGTTATGTAAAATACTGTGTACCATTGCTGCTACAATGTATATAGTATTATGCTAGTATGTGGGCATGCAAGTTCTTTTCCTAGGATAAATGTGGTTATTAATGATACACTGCAAAATAATATATTTATATATTTAGTACATATTAGAAAAAATGGTTGGTCATATGGAAAAAAATTATGTTTGATTCCTACATAACTCCATACTGCAAAATAAATTCCAGACATAAAAAAGATACATTTTTAAAAAGCACTAGAGAAAAGTGTTTTAAGTCTTATTGGAATAGGGAAACCTAAGTATAACACAAAACCCAGAAAATACCAAAAATAAAATTGATAAATTCAACTATATAAAAAAATTTTAAATACTGTAAAGATTGTACCTATATATAGCAATAGTGTATTGTACACTTATTGTACAATTTTATTATGAGGGTAGATCTTCTAAATGTCCTTCCAATGATTTTTAAAAATATGCATAACTAAAAACTACTATAAGCAAAGGGAAAATGAAAAACTGGGAATAATTACAACACATCATAAAGACATAATTTCTTTGAAGAGCCCTAACAACTGAATAAAAAGAAAGACCAGCAATCTGACAGAAAAAAACATATGAACAGACAATTCATTGAAAAGGAATTATAAATAATTCAAAAAGTTGAAAAGGTGTTCAAATTCTCCCATGATAAAATAAATCCCCATTTAAACCACAATTGAGGGGCACCTGGGTGGCTTAGTCAGTAAAGCATCTGACTCTTTTTTTTTTTTAAGATTTTATTATTTATTTGAGAGAGAGAGAGAGAGTGTGTGTGTGCAAGAGAGAGAGAGAAAGCAAGAGAGAGAGAGAGCATGAGCCTGCACAAACAAGAGGAAGAGTAGAAGGAGAAGCAGATTTCCCACCAAGCAGGGAGCCCAATATGGGACTCGATCCCAGGATCCTGGAATCATGACCTGAGCTGAAGGCAGTTGCTTAACTTACTGAGCCACCCAGGCACCCCAGCATTTGACTCTTGATTTCAGCTGAGGTCATGCTCTTAGGGTCCTGAGATTAAGCCCCTCATCAGACTCCATGCTCAGTGCAGAGTCAGTTGAAGGGTCTCTTTCTCCCTCTCCTTCTGCCCCTCCCTGTGCTCATGCTCTCTCTCTCTCTCTCTCTCTCTCAAATAAATAAAAATCGTTTAAATAAATAAGCTACAATTGAGATACCACTTTTTCACCTAGAATATTGGTTAAAAAAAAAGCAACAAGTTCATTTCACACTATACTGGTGATATGACAAAAGAGGTATTCTCATACATTTCTGATGGTTATGAAAATTGATGTTACTCTATGGAGTCATTGTGAAATATCTAAGAAAATTACATAGGCATAAATCCTTGAACCAACATCTACTTCTAGGAATTTGTCCTTTAAATATACTTTCACTATGTACATAACATACACAATGTCTGTATACAGATATTCACCATAGTATTGTTCATAATAATGAAACACTGGAGAATGTTTACATAAATTGTGGTATATTTTTAAAAACAGCATGCTAAAAAAAAACAAAAAACAAACAAACAAAAAAACAGCATGCTATCTAGCCACTAAAAGAGAGAAAAAAGCTCTACATATACAAATGTTCCTGTTATCTATTGTTGTGTAACAATTCACCCCAAAATTTAGTGGCTGAAAACATATATATTTGGACAAATGGAGGGGCAGTTAGTAAAAACTGGAGGAGGTGGCTGCTACTTCAAATGTGAAGACAGCAATATAAAACTTTAGAGAACATAAAGAATCAGTGAAACATGAGACCACCAAAGATCACAATAATCTTACAGTAACTGTCCCAACTACATGGGTATTTGTGATTTACCCAATAAAGAATTCAAAATAGCTATTAAGGATGCTTGATAAAGTATAAGAAAGCACTGATAATTCAACAAAATCAGGAAAATAATACACGAACAAAATGAAAGGTTTAACAAAGAGATGGAAATCATTAAAGAAATTAAAAACAAAATCTGGAACTGAAAAATACAATGAATGAAATGGAAAATTCAATAGAGAACATCAACATCAGAACAAATCAAACAGAAAAATGCACTTTTGAATTAAAAGACAAAAATTTTGAAATCACCCAGCAAGAGAATGAGAAAGGAAAAAGAATGAAAAAGAATGGAAAAAGTCTATGTGATCTATGGAATACAATCAAAAGAAACACTCTTCAAATTACTGCAGTTCCAGAAGAAGAGAGGGAGAAAGAGAGAAGAAAGGGGCAGAAAGCTCA
Organism: Spilogale gracilis; assembly: GCA_004023965.1. Taxonomy (NCBI): domain Eukaryota; kingdom Metazoa; phylum Chordata; class Mammalia; order Carnivora; family Mephitidae; genus Spilogale; species Spilogale gracilis. The sequence goes on from PITA01001955.1 coordinate 67,491, forward strand.
TTTAAAGAAGTAATATCAGGGCACCTGGGTAGCTTAGTCGGTTAAGCATCTGCCTTCAGCTCAGGTCATGATCCCATGTCAGGCTCCCAGCTTGGCAGGGAGTCTGCTGCTCCCTCTCCCTCTGCATCTCCCCCCTGAATTGTGCTCTCTATCACACATACACACACACTCTCTGTCTCAAATAAATAAGATCTTGGAAGAAAGGAAGGAATGAAGGAAGGGAAAGAAGGAGGGAGAGAGGGAGGGAGGGAGGGAGGGAGGGAGAAAGGAAGGAATGAAGGAAGGGAAAGAAGGAGGGAGAGAGGGAGGGAGGAAGGGAGGAAGGAAGGAAGAGAAATAAATAAATACATAAATGAATAAATACATAAATGAATGAATGAATAAATGAATGAATAAATGAATGAACGAATGAATAAATAAATAAATAAATAAATAAATGTCTGAGAACTTGCCAAATTTGGGGAGAGATTTGGATATCCAAGTTCATGAATTTCATAGGTTTTCCCAAAATTCAACTTAAAGAAATTTTCTCTAAGACATATAATAAAGCTGTCAAATATCAAATACAGAAAAAATTGTAAAAGCAGCAAGGAAACATCTGTAATATAAAAGGGAACCCTCATAAGGCTATCAGAAGATTTCTTAGCAGAAACCTCACAGGCCACGACAGAGTAGGATGATATATTCAAAGTGCTTAAAATAGAAACTGTCAACCAAGAATACTCTATCCAGCAAAACTGTCCTTCACAATGAAGGAGCGATAAAGACTTTCCCAGACAAATAAAAGCTAAAGGAGATGACCACTAGACTTTTCTTATAAAAAATGCTAAAAGGAGGTGTTCCTGGGTGGCTCAGTGGGTTAAGTGTCTGCCTCTGGCTCAGGTCATGATCCAAGGTTCCTGGGACTGAGTGCTGCAATGAGCTCCCTCTCCACCTGCTGCTCCCCCTCCTTTGTGCTCTCTCTCTCTGACAAATAAATAAATAAATAAATAAATAAATAAATTTTTAAAAAGTGCTGAAAGGCATTCTTTACGATGAAATTAAATGATCCTAATTAGTAACAGGAAAACATGAAAATACAACACACTGATAAAGGTAAGTATATAGTGAAATTCAGAATACTCTGATACTATAATATGGTGGTATGTTTAGCATTTAACTCTATCAAAAAGGTTAAATTTAAAGGACAAAGGTATTAAAAATAACTATAGCTACAAAAATGTGTTATTAATGATTAGACAGTAGAAAAAGAGGTAAATTGTGATAATCAAAACATAAAAGAGGGAGAGTATGGGGTGCCTGGGTGGCTCAGTTGGTTAAGCGACTGCCTTCGGGTCAGGTCATGATCCCGGAGACCCGCGATCGAGTCCCACATCGGGCTGCCTGCTTGGTGGGAAGCCTGCTTCTCCCTCTCTCACTCCTCCTGCTTGTGTTCCCTCTCTGGCTCTGTTTCTCTCTGTCAAATAAATAAATAAAATCTTCAAAAAAAAAAAAAGAGGGAGAGTAAATGGTAGAGTGTTTGTATGATAATGAATTTAAATTATCAGCATAAAATAGACTAATATATCTTTAAGACATTTTATGCAAGCCTCATGGCAACCACAAAGCAAAAACCTACAGTAGATTAACAAAGATAGAGATGAGAATCAAAGCATACTACTACATAAAATCATCAGTTCACAAGGGAATATGGCAAAAGAGAAAAAGGGACAAGAAAACTAAAAACAGTCAGAAATAAGATGGCACTATTAAATCCTTACCTATAATTATTCAAAAAATTTTTAAAGATTTTATTTATTTATTTAAGAGAGAGAGAGTGAGAGAAAGCATGAGAGGGGAGAAGGTCAGCAGGAGAAGCAGACTCCTGGCGGAGCTGGAAGCCTGATGCAGGACTTGATCCCAGGATTCCATGATTATGACCTGACGGAAGGCAGTGGCTTAACCCACTGAGTTACCCAGGCACTCAATAATTATTCTAAATTTAAATGTATTTAATTCTCCAATCACAATGCATAATGTGTCTGAATGGACTAAAACCACCACCAAAACAACAAAACTGAACTATATCATGCCTATAAGACACTTCAGTTTTAATAACACATATAGGTTTAAAGTAAAAATATTCCATGCAAGTGGAGACCAAAAGAGAGGAGGAAAAGCTATAATATACAAAATAGACTTTTAGCTAAAAACTGTAACAAGAGATAAGGAAGGTCGTTATATAATGATAAAAGGCTCAATTTATCAAGAAAGTAACAATCATAATTATATATGCACCTAACACTGGAGCACCTGAATATATTAAGCAGATACTAACAGAACTAAAGGGAGAAACAGACAATGACACAGTAACAGTAGATGATTTCTTTTCTTCTTCTTCTTTTTTTTTTTTAGTACTTTATTTTATTTTATTTTTTCAGTATCAGGAAAGGATTTCAATACCCCTCTTTCAACAACAGTAGGTCATCGAGACAGAAAACCAGTAAGGAAATGTTGGAACTAAACTATATCTTAGACAAATGGACCTAATAAATATATACAGAACATTCTATTCAACAACAGCAGAATACACCCTTCTCAAGTGCACAATGAATATTCTCCAGAAAAAAAAAAGAACATTTTCCAGGATTGACTATGTGTTACAACACAAAACCAGTCTTAGCAAATGAAGCAAGAGTAAAATCATACTAAGTATCTTTTCTGACCACCATAGTATGAAACTAGAAATCATTAACAAGAGTAAAACTGAAAACTTTACAAGTATATGGAAATTAAACAAAACACTCCTGAACAACCAATGAGTCAAAAGAAAAAAGAAAACTAAAAATTATCCTCCTCCTGTTTGTGTTCCCTCTCTGGATGTGTTTCTCTCTATCAAATAAGTAAAATCTTTTTAAAAAAAAAAAGGGGGGAGGCGCCGGGGTGGCTCAGTTGGTTGGGCGACTGCCTTCGGCTCAGGTCATGATCCCAGAAACCCGGGATCGAGCCCCCCATCGGGCTCCCTGCTTGGCAGGAAGCCTGCTTCTCCCTCTCTCACTCCTTCTGCTTGTGTTCCCTCTCTGGCTGTGTTTCTCTCTGTCAAATAAATAAAATCTTAAAAAAAAAGAAAACTAAAAATTATCTTAAAACAAATGAAAATGAAAACAAATATATACCAAAACTTATGCAGCAAAAGCAGTACTAAAAGAAAAATGTATAGCAATAAAGAAAACAGATCTCAAATAACCTAATTTTACAAGGAACTACAAAAACACAAAGCCCAAAGTTAACAGAAAAAAAGAAATGACAAAGATCATAGCAGAAATAAATAGAGATGAGAAAAACAATTAAAAGATCAACAAACTGAAGAGGTACTTTTTGAAAATATAAACAAAATTTAAAAACTTTAACTAGACTAAAAAAAGAAGACACAAATAAAATCAGAAACATAAGAGGAGATATAACAAGTAATACCACAGAAATACGGTGGATAAGAGACTACCATGAACAATTTGTGCATCAACAAACTGGATAACCAAAAAGAAATAGGCAAGTTCCTCAAAATGTAAAACCTACCAAGACTGATCACAAAGAATTAAAAAATCTAAACAGACTCATAATGAGAAAGATGACTGAAGCCGTAATCAAAAATCTCCCAATAAGAAAGCCCAGGACCAAGGGGCGCCTGGGTGGCTCAGTTGATTGGGCGACTGCCTTCAGCTCAGGTCATAACCCTGGAGACCTGGGATCGAGCCCCACATCGGGCTCCCTGCTCAGCGGGAAGCCTGCTTCTCCCTCTCTCACTCCCTCTGCTTGTGTTCCCTTTCTGGCTGTTTCTATCTGTCAAATAAATAAAATCTTAAAAAAAAAAAAAACAACCCAGGACCAGATGGTCTCCCTGATAAATTCTACCAAACATTAAAGAAAAATTAGAGCCAATCCTTCTCCAACTCTTCCAAAAATTGAAGAGGTGTAAAGACTCCCAAACTCATTTTACAAGACCAGCACCACCCTTCTACAGAAGTCAGATAAGGACACCACACACAAAATTATAGGCAAATCTCCCTAATGAATATAGATGCAAAAATTCTCAACAAAATATTGGCAAATATGAGAATTCAACAGAATATTAAAAGGATTATACACCATGACTGAGAGGCTTCATCCCAGGGTTGTAAAGATGGTTCTTTCATAAGCAAATCAATAAGTATGATTTCATTAGCAGAATGAAAGAAAAATCATATGATCACATCCATAGCTTCACAAAGAGAAATAGGCAAAATCTAATATCCTTTCAGGGTAAAATTTCTCAATCAACTGGATATAAAAGGAATGTACCTCAACATAATAAAGAACATATAAGATAAGCTCACAGATATCATATTCAGCAGTGAATCACTGAAAGCTTTTCCTCCAAGATCAGAAACAGCAGAAATGTGCCCACTCTCACCATTTGTATTCAACATAGTATTGGAAATCCTACCCAGCATAGTGGTTGCCAGAGCCTTGGGGGGTGGGGAAAAGGAAATGGGAAGATTTATAAAAAGTACAAATTTTCATTTATAAAATGTCCTGGGGATCTAATGTACAGCATGGTAATGACAGTTAAAAATACTGCAGTATATACGTGAAAGTTGCAGAGAGTAAGTCTTCAATATTCTAATCACAAAAAAGAAATGGTAATTATGTAAGATGATGGAAGAGTTTATCTTACTGTGGTATTCATTTCATAATATGTAAGTATATCAAATAAACAGGCTGTACACCTTAAACTTACACATATAGGTTAAATACATCTCAATTAAGCTGGAAAAAATACAAGATTGACAAGACTGATACTTGCTTTTGAAAGAATGCTAATAGCTTTTCAGTTGCTAAGAGGTATATATATACACATACAAAATGCTCCCACCATTCTTAAGAATATTTTGAAGATCTAAAGACAGAAATTTAATTGTAGATTTTATGCAATGTTGCCATTATTTTTCATGATGCTATTGCCAAAAAGTAGGATAGAGCATATGAGTAGTACTATAAGCTGCCCATGAATCTGCTTGCAACACAATTTAGAAGAAGAAATGATAAATGTGTGCCACTTAAAGGTACTGTAAAAGAAAACTGCAATGTCTTATGACAAAATGGATCCACAAAATAGGAAAGATTTAAGTTAAATGGAAAAATAGCCTCTCTTAATTTCCCTTTATTCAGTAGTGCATATTTGCTGTTTTTTTTTTTTTTATGGCTGTCCAGCACCCTTGCCTTCCAGTTTTCTATCAGTAGTGCAATATTCCTTTGGATGAAATTCCTTATTGTGTGTTTTGCTAATGTGTAGACTAACCCTGGAACATTATCTTCCACTTCTTGTTCTCTATGGAAACAGAGGACCAGATCTTTCCTCCAGCTGCCCTTTGGTGCCACTTGGGAGCAGACACATGGCCTCAAGCAACAAAATGCTCCCTGCTAGAACTTTTGCATCTTCAGTGATTGAACCAAGATGGGGAGCATCTGGGAATCAAGCTTCTCCCAGCAGCAGTATGATGGTGCTAAAATTGTGTACCTCCATGTCTCCCTTGTATTCAGCCTGTTTTCAAAACCCTCCAGCCTCCTTCATGCCTACCTTTATTATTTTTTATTAAAGTACAGATGACATACAGTGTTTTATTAGTTTCAGGTGTACAACATAGTGATCAGACAATTCTATACATTAAGCTATGCTTCACCACAAATATAGTTACTACCTGTCACCATATAATGTTATTGCAATATTGACTATATTACCCAAGCTGTACTTTTTATCCTCATGACTGATCATTTTAATTCCAGGATAATTCACATAGAGTGTAACATTAGTTTCAGGCGTACAATATAATAATTCAACAATTATATACATTTTTCAGTGCTCATCACAATACATGTACTCTTAATCCCCTTCACCATTTCACTCATCCCCTTACCCACTTCCCCTCTGATAACCATCAGTTTGTTCTCAAGAGTGTTTTTTGGTTTCTTTTTTTATTTGTTTGCTTTGTTTCTTCAATTCTTCATATAAGTGAAATCATATGCTATTCGTCTTTATCTGACTTATTCACTTAGCACCACACCCTCTAGATCCTTCCGTATAGCTGCAAATGGCAAGATTTCATCCTTTTTTATAGCTGAGTAACATTCCATTATACACACACACACACCTCTTATTTATCCATTCATCTATTGACAGACATTTGGGCTGCTTCTATAATGGGCACTGTAAATAATGCTGTAATAAACATAGGGATACGTATACCTTTTTGAATTAATGTTTTTTATTCTTTGGATAAATATCTAGTAGTGGAATTACTGGATCATATGGCAGTTCTATTTTTTTGGTAGTTATATTTTTATTTATTATTTTTTATTATATTACTTTATTTTTTCAGTGTTCCAAGATTCATTGTTTATGCCCCACACCCAGTGTTCCATGCAATACATACCCTCAATATGCACCACCAGGCTCACGCATCCCCCCGATCCCTCCCCTCCAAGACCCTCAGTTCATTTTTGAGTCCAAAGTCTCTTGTGCTTCGTTTCCTTCCCCAATTTAGCCCACTTCCCATTTCCTTTCCTTCTTCTACTGTCCTCTATATTACCCCTTATGCACCACAAGTAAGTGAAACCGTGTGATACTTGACTTTCTCTACTTGGCTTATTTCACTCAGCATAATCTCTTCCAATCCAGTCCATATTGCTACAGAAGTTGGGTATTCACCCTTTCTGATGGAGGCATAATATTCCATTGTATATATGCACCATATCTTCTTTATTCATTCATCTTTTGAAGAGCACCTTGGCTCTTTCCACAGTTTGGCGATTGTGGCCATTGCTGCAATGAACATTGGGACACATATGGCCCTCCTATTCACTACATCTGTATCTTTGGGGTAAATATCCAGCAGTGCAATTGCAGGGTCATAGTGTAGCTTTATTTTTAATTTTTTAAGGGATCTCCACAGTTTTCCAAAGCGGCTGCACCAACTTGCATTCCCACCGACAGTGTAAGATGGTTCCCCTTTCTCCACAGCCTCTCCAACACTCATTGTTTCCTGTTAATTTTGGGCATTCTGACTGGTATAAGGTGGTATCTCAATGTGGTTTTAATTTGAATTTCCCTGATAGCTAGTGATGATGAACATTTTTCATGTGTCTGTTAGCCATGTGTATGTCTTCTATGGAGAAGTGCCTCTTCACGTCTCCTGCCCATTTTTTGATCTGATTATTTTCTTTTTGGGTGTTGAGTTTGAGTAGTTCTTTATAGATCTTGGATATCAGCCCTTTGTCTGTAGTGTCATTTGCAAATATCTTCTCCCACTCCGTGGATTGCCTCTTTGTTTTGCTGACTGTTTCCTTTGCTGTGCAGAAGGTTTTTATTTCGATTAAGTCCCAAAAGTTCATTTTCACTTTCATTTCCTTTGCCTTTGGAGACGTGTCTTGAAAGAAGTTGCTGTGGTCAATGTCAAAGAGGTTACTGCCTATATTCTCCTCTAGGATTTTGACGGATTCCTGCCTCACATTGAGGTCTTTCATCCATTTCGAGTTTATCTTTGTGTGTGGCGTAAGAGAACGGTCTAGTTTCATTCTTCTATACCAGCTGTCCAATTTTCCCAGCACCATTTATTGAAGAAAATGTCTTTTTTCCACTGGATACTTGGTAGTTCTGTTTTTAATTTTTTGAGGAACGTCCACACTTTTCTACTGTGACTGCACTAATTTGCACCCTCACCAACAGCGCATGAGGGTTCCTTTTTCTCCACATCATCACCAACACTCCTTTCTTGTACTTTTGATTTTAGCTCTTCTGACAGATGTGAGGTGATACCTCATTATGTTTTTGATTTGCATTTCTTTGATGATGAGTGATGTTGACCATCTTTTCATGTGTCTTTTGGACATCTGTTGGTCTTTTTTGGAGAAATGCCTGTTCAACTCTTCTGCCCATTTTTAATTGGGTCATTTTTCCTGTGTGGGGTTCTGTAACTTCTTTATACAATTTGGATTCTAACCTTTTATCAGTTATGTCATTTGCAAATATCTTCTCCTATCCAGTAGTTGTCTTTTTATTTTGTTGACTGTTTCCTTTGCAGAAGATTTTTATTTTGGTGTAGCCCCAATAGTTTATTTTTGCTTTTGTTTCCCTTGCATTAGGAGATAGATCTAGAAAAATGCTGCTTATGGCCAATATCAGAGAAATTACTGTCTGTGCTTTCTTCTAGGATTTTAATGGTTTCAGGTCTCACATTTAGTTCTTTAATCCATTTTGAGTTTATTTTTGTGTATGGTGTAAGAAAGTGGTCCAGTTTCATTCTTTTACAGTCAGATGTCCAGTTGTCCCAGCACCATTTGTGGAAGAGACTTTTTCTCATTACATATTCTTGCCTCCTTTGCCCATGACTTATTTATTTTATAACTGCAAGTCTGTACCTCTTAAACCCCTTCACCTATTTCATCCATTTCTTCAACCCCCACTCCTCTGACAACCACCAGTTTGTTCTGTTTTTGTTTTGTGTTTGTTTGTTGCCTACCTGTATTATTGAGATATGGATTCAGTTGCACGTAACAGAAACCAAAAATAATGAGCTTTATAAAGTTCAAGTTGATTTTTCTTTCACATAAAAGTTTGAACATAGGCATTTTTGGATGCTACAGTGACTGTGCAGTCATCTGGAACCCAGAATAATTCTAACTATATGCTTTACCAACTAAAAGTATGGAGTTCTTCCTTATGCTCCAAAAATAGGGCTCCAACCATCATGTATATCATGGGAAAAGGGAAGAGCCAAATGCTTCCACCCTTTAAGGGTAAGAGTATGAGGTTTCACATCTATCTCTGCTTATATTCCATTGGTGAGAAGTTAATCACATGGCCAGATAAAAATGCAAGGCAACGGCACCTGGGGGGCTCAGTCGGTAAAGCATCTGCCATGGGCTCAGGTCATGATCCCAGCCAGGGTCCTGGGATCAAGCCCTGCCATCAGGCTCCCTTCTCAGTGGAGAGATTGCTTCTCCCTCTCCCCCTGATCTCTCTCTCTCTCTCACTATCTCTCTCTTTATCAAATAAATAAATAAAATCTTTTAAAATTAATTAATTAATTAATTAATTAATTAATTCAAGGGACATTGGGAAATGTGGTCTTCATCCTGGTAGGCAATACTGAGTAAAACGTAAAGAAGAGAAATTAAATAACAACTAGCACTCTCACACACAACTTCCATAATTACTTTTCTACGTAAGATGGTCAGAGACGGTTTTTATTATTTCCAATCATGTTTGGTTTGATAAGGAAACACTGAATGGAAGGACTCAAGGAGGCAGTGTAATGTAGCAGGTTCTAGCATCACCATGCAATCCAAAGTGTAAATCAGAAACCTGGGAGTCATCCTCATCTTTTCTTTTCTTTTTCTGTATTTAATCAACCACCCAATCCTCTTTATTCTACCTCTTTTGTAATTCTCAATTCCACCCCTTCTCTTCATTCCCACATCATTGCTTTAGATCAAGTCTTTGCCATTTTTCTATCTGTATACATCCAATTCCACTGTTCCGTGGAATGTGCTAAACCTAAATCTGCATAATACTTCTTCAAGCTCCCTACCTAATACTTTAATTAATTCTTCTTAAGAACAAAATCTCAACTCTCCTGTGTTGGTATACAAGGCCCTTTACAAAGTGGCACTTTTAATTTCATCTGTAGACATTCCTCACTGTACCTAACCTATGTGCCTTAAATATTTCCTCATCTCTCATATAGGGCTGCTTTGATGAAAATCCACCCTTGCTTACATGTTATGTTTAGGTTATCTGGAGCTACAGCTGGTTTGGTGTGACAGGAAGGTGAACGCAGGGCACCATGCTATCCAAATAGATTAGAAACCAGCACTGTCATCTTTTTTAAGGGATATTTTATCAATAGGAGATGTATTATAGTGATTAAATTATTATTCATACTAATTTATGCTCCCAGTCCTAAATACTGTACCAGGTACTGACAATTAAACACTAGTAAAATTAGGGAGCCTGGGTGGCTCACTTGGTTAAGTGACTGTCTTCGGCTCAGGGCATGGTCCTGGAGTCCTGGGATTCAGTCCCACATTGAGCTCCCAGCTCTGTGGGGAGTCTACTTCTCCCTCTGACCTTCTCCCCTCTCATGCTCTCTCTCACTAATAAATACACAAAATCTTCTAAAAAAATAAATAAATGAACACTAGTAAAATTACAGGTTGCTAGAAATCATGGATCTAATAGTAGATGATCATATTTCTCTCATCCACCTACATTTCAGCATTCTTCAGTAACTTTACTCAAGGTAGGCTATCTATATGAACTCAAATTACTACAGCCTAGTATACTTGCAAATTACAGATAAATACATGAGGGCCATTTTGTGCTTTGTCAAAGCAAACCATATGAGAAAAGAAAGCACCATATACAGATATCAATTAAATGGGCAATGTAATAGCAAATAATTACACTCTGATAAGAGAGAAGAAAATGTAGTAAATATATGTAAATAATATTAATGATTAATATGAAATAATACAATATTTTCTCCTCACGGTGACAGTGACTAAAATGAAATGATGGAATAAGGACACTTACTGCATACATTTCTATAATAGGAAGAATTCCTATATGTAATATAAAGTCACATAAAGTGGGATTAAACTGAAAAGCAAATACTTGAATTAAACATAATAAAGAAACTTCTGTTGAAAGATCTTTATAAGAAGGGAATACTGAGCTTGTTATAGACTCTCACTGAGATGGACAACTACCTAAGATGACTTAATTATGGTTCTGCCTAAAGGCATGAGATTCAGTTGGTGATTTCTATGCTGGTATCTTATCGTTCAGTTGAAAAAAATATATAAAACCTGCATAATTTTAAACTTAAATTTATTATGAAGCATGGAGTGGAATGCAGATGTAAGATCAATATATTAATTGTTCCATGTGGCCTTTATTCAATATTCCTTTATAAAATGCCTGACATTAACAATTATAAATTTGACAGTTCTTATCAATCCAGTGCTTCCTTCACTTAAAGTATACTACACTGTATTAATACAGGAACACATATAAATTATTTAGATTGGTCTTTTACACCCAGATGTGAAATTATTAATTAATTTATTAATTTTCTAAATATTTTATTTATTTGAGAGAGAGCAAGTGTGCAAGCACAAGCAGGGGAGCAGCAGAGGGAGAGGGAGAAGCAGGCTCCCTACAGGGAGAAGCAAAGAGTCTGACATGGTACTTGATCCCAGGACCCTGATATCATGACCCGAGCTGAAGGCAGACACCCAACCAACTGAGCCACTCAGGCACCCTGAAATTATTAATTTAAAAAACTCCTCTTTCCAATAAGGTTATGGGAGTATATGGGGTAAAATCAGAGTTCCCCATTATTCATTCCATTTATATGATTACTTGATGCATGCAAGTAGGTAATCACTTGCAAGTCAATTTCAAACGAAAAAATATTCTTAATCATTACATTGCTATAAATAATGAAAATCACAAAGAGTCAAAAGAAGTAAAAAAAACTGTTTTATGGACATTTATTTATGGTATTAAAATGCTAGCACAAATGGGTCTATTTAAGAATCATAAAAATAGGGACACCTGGGTAGCTCAGTTGGTTAAGCAACTGCCTTCGGCTCAGGTCATGATCCCAGAGACCTGGGATCGAGTCCCACATCGGGCTTCCTGCTTGGCAGGAAGTCTGCTTCACCCTCTCTCACTCCCCCTGCTTGTGTTCCCTTTCTTGCTGTGTTTCTCGCTGTTAAATAAATAAAATCTTTAAAAAAATCATAAAAATGATATATACACAGTTCATAGAAAGAGAATATATCAGAAATCATTCAAAATCTTTTAAGTGTGAAATAGCATTATGGCGTATTTCTTTCCAGTTAGATGTTTTTACATAAATGTTATGGAAATACTCTTTTTAAAAAGATTTTATTTCTTTACTTGAGAGAGAGAGAGTGCAAGAGAGAACATGAAAGGGGAGAAGGTCAGAAGGAAAAGCACACTCCCCGCAAAGCTGGGAGCCTGATGTGGGACTTGATCCCGGAACTCTGGGATCGTGACCTAGGCCAAGGCAGTGGCTTAAACAACTGAGCCACCCAGGAACCCTGGAAATAGTCTTTAAAGGTGTGATTAAAATTCAAGAACCAAGAAATATCTGCTTGTTCAATTAATTAATTCATTCATAAGCTTAAACTTATAATTGCTTACCCCTACCCCAATACATACATAGCACAATGTGTGTGTCTGATCTATATTTCTTCACTATACTTTGTTCTCTTGCCCTCTGGAAATTGCTTCTTGTTTTTTCCTCTAGAGCTTGCCCCTCTGCTCCTCCTCAGAGCAAATATATTTTATAAGCAATTTTAAGTTCCACTCTCTCCACTGTGAGATCTGTCTAGATGCTGACCTTGACAGAGAGCTGAGAGAAGAGGGTATAGTAACTACCTCTTCTGCAACATGAAATGATGGCTAGAACCCAATGGGATGAACTTGCTACTTGAGGTTAAAGGTTCAGAATTTTCAAGAACGTGCAGGGAAAAAGGACAAAACTCTTTTATTTTGCCTTCTTTTGGACAACTCTAAGAGTTTTTGAGAGTATAACAAGGTGTTTTACACCCTTCAACTTAGACAAAAGATGTTCCATTGAAGTGTCTTTGAGAGCAGGATTCACTAGAAAACACCAAGTTGTTGTTGGATTCTAATATCTAATAACTGTTACTAATCACAAACTACAGAAATGTTTGGAAGATTTACTCTATATGCTTATGTATATAACCAGTTTATTGAAGAATTTCACCTCAGAGGATAGGCATCTGAAACTCTTTTTTCTCATGGGCCCAGCTGTGGTATGTTGAATCTCTTTTATCCCTTTAACATCGTTGGCAAATTCTTTAGCTTTCTGATCCCTTCTGAGTATTAAAAGTCTAGCCCTTAAAACAAACAAACAACTAGGTCTGGTAAAAAACTTCAAACTTAAGGGTTGTATTTAGAAACATGCAATATTTGGGCACCTGGGTGGTTCAGCTGGTTAATCAATTGCCTTCGGCTCAGGTCATGATTCCAAAGTCCTGGAATTGAGCCCCATGTCAGGTTCCTTGCTTAGCAGGGAGTCTGCTTCTCCCTCTCCCTCTGTGCTCTCACTCTCTCTCAAGTAAATATATAAAATCTTTAAAAAAAAAAGAAACATGCAGTATTTGGGACATACTTATGGTATAAAATTATTCAACATTTATCTGAAATTCAAATTTAATTAGATATCCTATATTTTTATTTGCAAATTGGGTAACCCTAATTTTAACTTAGTTTCTTCCTCATCGCCTTTTCCTTCCCAGGGCAGGCTTGACTCAAAACTAAAAGGATGTGGAGTGGGAAGGAGGCATCATCTGCTTTAACTTCTCTCTCCTCACCTTTCTGGTCCTACTCCCCAGCTACTCGTGATGGCAGGAAGTGTGAAAAAGGTCATCATCTCTTTCTCTATCATTTCTCTGGTAAATGTTGACTGGTCAAGACTACGGAGTTAGTAAAAGTGGTCCAAGAAGTAGAGGCTGCAACAGAGTTAGGAGTACAAGATGCTTACTAAGGAATAATGTCTACAAAAAGATAAAGGACAGGGTGGGGGAAATAGAATCAGAAAGGGAAGACCTCAGCCTGCAATGCAGGTCTGACAAAGTCTCAGTCAACCAATAAGGAGCTCTGGAGCAAAGATTGCACAGTAGAAGAATCCTGCACCAGGCAGAAATGGCCAGACTTTATATGACTGCTGAGCTTTGTCACTAACTAGGGGCTACCCAGAAAAAGCATAGTCCTCAGCTCCAATTCTGCATCTAACTCCAGACATAGCGTAGCTGGAAGCTCTCAACTAACTGCATTCCCTACAGAAGCAAGTCCTTCTTGAATGGAGATTTGGGTAGCTCACCACCATGACCACCAAAGTATTTTCTGTGAGTCAGATGTCCACTTGTCCACTTCTTATAAGGCTACCACGTAGTTTCTATGAAGAGTTTTATGGGGCCTCACCACAACTCAGTTCTCAGTCTTGAGACATCTGGTTCCAGCCTCACTTCTTTTTTTTTTTTTTTTAAAGTTTTTATTTGACAGATCACAAATAGGCAGAGAGGCAGGCAGAGAAAGAAGGGGAAGCAGGCTCCCCACTGAGCAGAGAGCCCGATGTGGGACTCGATCCCAGGACCCTGAGATCATGACCTGAGCCGAAGGCAGAGGCTTAACCCTCTGAGCCACCCAGGCACCCTCCAGCCTCACTTCTGCCACCTCTGTCCTTGTCACTTTTAGCCTCTTGCTGTCAGGGTACCTTTAGTCAGTGAGTAGCCCTGTGGGGCAGGCAGCTCTCTTCTGTAGCTCCTGACCCTTGAGAAATGCTCACACTTCACAAACACCACATGCCCCACCAAGGCCCATTGGCTCTTTCTTCTCTTATGGAGCTCAAGAGATCACAGCTGTGTTTTCTTAAATGAAAGACAAAAGGGTAGAGTTTGAGAACACACTCAGGATTCTATGTAACCTCAGGGTAAACTTATATGAAAGTCATTCTCTGTGCATATTGTAACAGGAAAAAAAAAAGAATTGAAAACTACTGTTTCAGTATGGTGGTTCCTCAAAAAGTTAAAAATAGAACTACTCACAACCCAGCAATTGCACTATTAGGTATTTATCCAAAGGATAAATAGTTATTCAAAGGGGCATATATACCTCAATGTTTACAGCATCATTATCAACAACAGCTAAATTATGGAAAGAAACCAAATATCCCTCAACTGATGAATGAATATAGATGTGGTGTGTGTGTGTGTGTGTGTGTGTATATATATATACACACTAATATTAATTAGTGATCAAAGAGAATGAAATCCTACTATTTGCAAGAAAGAAGTCAGTCAGAGAAAGACAAATATCATATGATTTCACTTACATGTGGAATTTAAGAAATAAAACACATGAAAATAGGGAAAGGGAAGGAAAAATAAAATAAGATAAATACAGGAAGGCAAACATTAAGAGACTCTTAAATGTAGAGAACGAACTAAGGTTGCTAGAGGGGAGTGAGTAGGCGGATGGGCTAAATGGGTGATGGGCATTAAGGAAAGCATTTGTTGGGATGAGCACTGGGTATTATATGTAAATGATGAAACACTAAACTCTACTCCTGAAACCAATACTACACTATATGTTAACTAACTTGAATTGAAAAATAAATAATAATATTTTTAAAACTATTTCAGAGACAAGATATATAAATAGACCAGGGAAACAGTTAAAATTGGCACCATAAGTTAAAAAATAAAAGGTATTGCGGTGCCTGGGTGGCTCAGTGGGTTAAGCGACTGCCTTCGGCTCAGGTCATGATCCCGGAGACCGGGGATTGAGTTCCACATCGGGCTCCCTGCTCAGTGGGAAGCCTGCTTCTCCCTCTCTCACTCCCCCTGCTTCTGTTCCCTCTCTAGCTGTGTTTCTCTCTGTCAAATAAATAAATAAAATCTTTTAAAAAAAAAAGGTATCATAAGTACACTTTTAAGATTTTAGGGAGCAAATAGATAAGGAAAGTAGTTAATCAGAATAGAGGATATTGGGGCACCTGGGTGGCTCAGTTGGTTAAGCCTCTGCCTTCGGCTCAGGTCATGATCTCAGGGTCCTAGGATCGAGCCCCCATTGGGCTCTCTACTCAGCAGGGAGCCTGCCTCCTCCTCTCTCTGCCTGCCTCTCTGCTTACCTGTGATCTCTCTCTGTGTCAAATAATAAATAAAATCTTAAAAAAAAAAAAAAAAGAATAGAGGATATTTGTAATTTGCTTCTCCAGCACTTATTATTTCTTTTCCAAGTCACAGTTTAGGGTTACTACATACAGCTGCACAGGTTATACACTGAAAACTTTCAAGGCGGTGCACAATCACATCGCAGACTGTGTGAATTGGGACCCTCGAAGTTGTGCAGTGCACAACCTGTGCAATATTCACTGGAGACCTTGTCACAGCTCTAATTTTCCTTTGTGATTCACTGCTCACCCTGTCACAATCAACGTGATCTGATGATACTACCCCTGGGCCTAGAGTTAAATTAAAACCACATGACCAGGCCTAATGCATTCCATGCCTCTCAATGGTGGGCACATGAACTAAACCTAACCAGTACAATCACAGTGGGTCTCAGGACTTTTGAAAGGAATGTACATTCTCATTCCAAATGAAAACCCTGACTTTATTTTCACTAAAAAATAGTACCTAATGAAAACAGCAACTATCAAAAAATGTATCAAAATGAAGGGTTTAACTTTTTTTCCAAGCAATGGTAATAGTATCTTCGTTAACATATTGACTCTCTCACCTGATCTATTGTGCCTAGTTGACACCTCTGAGACTGGGTTGCAAAGGATCTGCTAAATATGATCTTAGAAAAAAAGATTTTCTTTGACCAAAATGGAAACTGAGCTGGCATTGCTGTAATCCATAAGTAACCAGTCAAAGCTAAAACAAATAGACCACTATGTATCAGAGACAATGAGTTCCCATCACTACAGGTGATCAAACCTAGGCTGGATGATTGCTTGTAAAGCACATAGTAGAGAAGATTTAAACATTCAGTGGGGGTTTGGACTATTATACTGCCAAGGTAATATCTTCCATGTGGCCTTTTAAATAGTAAAGATATTCAAACATATGCACACAAACAGAAACATGATATTCTGAGAATTAAATAGATTGTGTTATCGATCTAGCTCCAAATTTTTTTGGAAGAACAAGGGTGTAAAGATGCTTTCCCTTGCAGGGTATCATTCAACTGAACTGTGATGCCAGTATGTCAAAATTATGAACCAGATTCTTGGGTGATTTTTCTTCACAATTTTTTGAGATAGTCTAATTCTTTGTGTATTATGTTATTTTTATGTAACTAATTTTAAATTTTATGAAGTATTTTCCCATATATTTCCCCCATGTAGCTATCTAAAAAGCAAATATACAACACAATGACTATTTTTTTGTCATTTATGTCTTTTGCATCACTGACTTATTTACACATTTATAATTCATTGACTTTCAGTTTGAAAATTAATGCTAAATCAATACTTTGTATAAATTTATTATGATTTGTCATAAATTATTTTGCAATAGATTGTTTGACTGATGTGATGTAAAACTCTACTCTATATAAATGAAAACATTAAGCAAGTTGAAGGCATAAAATCAGCTAGCACCCTAGTATACCAGCTTGTGAGTGAGAAACTATATAGCATTTTTATATAGCATATGGGAAAACTGTGCAGCATGGGGGTTTTGAGTATTAATTTTACAGTTGTACTAAATCTAACATGTCAGTCTTTATCTACATCCCAGCCAGATTTAACATGCTGTGTTTTCACTGTTGCATTGAATGCTGAATTTTCTAAGATGGTGGTGTTTGAGGGAGCCCATCTTCATAAAGCAAGTCTAGACCACTTAGTATCTATACATGGAAATCATTTTAACTACCAAGTATTCTAAATTGTAGTTTTCTTACAAATTTAGGAGCCCTTCCAAATAAAGTATGTATTTTAATTCTACCGTGATGTGATTAAAGCATTTACTACCTATGTAATGTGTAATTAGCATCATGGACAATGACACCTTTTTTCTAGGCATGATGTCTGGGAGGCAGGCTACAGTTTTTCAGATACAAGAAAGATACTACATTTCAAAACATTACAGGGGCGCCTGGGTGGCTCAGTTGGTTAAGCGACTGCCTTCAGCTCAGGTCATGATCTCAGAGATCTGGGATCAAGCCCCACATCGGGCTCCCTGCTCGGCAGGAAGCCTGCTTCTCCCTCTCTCACTCCCCCTGCTTGTGTTCCCTCTCTCACTGTGTTTCTCTCTGTCAAATAAATAAATAAAATCTTAAAAAAAAACAAAACAAAACAACAACAAAAAAAACATTACAGAAAGACAGTGAGAATATATTTAGATCTTATAGATTTAATACCTTAACTCAGGAGTATAAAAATTAACTTTATTTTTTTATCACTAGGCTTAATTCCTTTTTTTAAAAAAATATTTTATTTATTTGACAGAGAGAAACACATCCAGAGAGGGAACACAAACAGGGGGAGTGAGAGAGAGAGAGAGAAGCAGGTTTCCCGCTGAGCAGGAAGCCTGATGTGGGACTCAATCCCAGGTCTCTGGGATCATGACCTGAGCCGAAGGCAGTGGCTTAACCAACTGAGCCACCCAGGTGCCCCACTAGGCTTAATTCCTATTTTGAGTCTCCATTCCACCCAAGAGCAACTTAATCTCAGTGAATGCAGAATGTTCTCCTCTTGCCTTTTCCTGGGCTTCACCTAAATAGAGGTGGGCATGATGTTGAGGCCTGTGGGTGGCATCTATTCAAGCTGCCATGTGTTCATTCCTATCCCGGGCCCTGCTAAGTATTGGGATGCCTGACGGGTCCTGACAGTAGGGCCTTTTGTGTCTGTTGACCTCTTTGATAAGGTGGGATTTCTCTTGTGCCTGTTGTCTTTACATTTCATGTATAAACTCATGAATGCTCGTTCTTTGTGCCCATATCCTGCTGGGCCCATAAACATTTTATTATTTCAGAGTGGAGTAAATAGACTCACTCTTCATCTATTCTTCTAAATCCACTGTTGATGGCATGAACTCCACCTTGAATCTTTAAGGCCTTGGGTTTTTCAAACTCAAAAGTTAGGTTCTTTTAACTCAAAAGTTTTTCACTTGTATCATCCTTTGCTCAAGGAAATGAACGCTGATGATTGCAGATGAGTGGGGAGTAGATGGAAAGGAATATTGTTTCATCACTCACGTATGTTTCATTCTGTTGCTCCTTTGAACTCCTTTCACAACATAATTTAAAAAACAAAACCAACCATTACTACTTCAAGCTTACCATGAATACGACTAGATTTATATCAGATTGAATTAAGCATGGAATTTGGTAAAATTGATAGCTGTTTGTTTTTTCTGACACAGTTTAAAATTCTGAAGAAAGAAAATTAAAAAATAGCAAACTACGACAAGCTCTCATTTTTTGAGAACATAGCATATGCTAGTGCTATGCTATAAACACTTGCATATATTTCCTTATTTCATTTTTATAGCAACCTTATGGAGGAGGGTATTATTCCCTCATTTTATATATGAGAAAACGGAGGCACAAAGAGGTGAACTAACTTGCTCAAGGTCACAGACTTGCCAGATTCCAGCCTCACTCTACATTGATGTATAACATGGTAGTCTTATAGGTCCAGGAAGAAGTGCTCTTTCAAACAAGAAAAGCCAAGTACTCCTTAGTGTGGCTGTCTGGATCCTGGTTCCCACAGCTTATATGAACCAGGACTCACCGTATAAATAGAGTATATTAGTTGAACTACTTACAATAATTTCTCAGTTCAATTTGAAACATATAAAATTATATACATGAGGCAAACTACAGAACTCTGATGAACGAAATCAAAGTAAGTAAATGGAGAGACAGTTCATGTTCATAAGTAGAAAAACTCAGTGTTGTCAGAAAGCCAGCTCTTCCCAATCTGATCTACAGATCAATCAAGCCAAATTAAAACCCTAGGAAAGTGCACCTGGGTGGCTCAGTTGGTTAAGCGACTGCCTTCGGCTCAGGTCATGTTCCTGGAGACCCCGGGATTGAGCCCTGCATCAAGGTTCCTGCTTGGCGGAAAGCCTGCTTCTCCCTCTCTCACTCCCTCTGCTTGTGTTCCCTTTCTGGCTCTGTTTCTCTCTGTCAAATAAATAAATAAAATCTTAAAAAAAAAAAACCCTAGGAAATTATTTTGTGGATTCTGATACACTAATTTTGAAGCTGATATGGAGAGGGAAAAGGCCCAGAATAATCAACTCGATATTAAAAGAGAAGGACACAGGGATGCTGGGTGGCTTAATCAGTTGAGCGTCTGACTCTTGATTTTGGCTCAGGTCATGATCTCAGGGTGGTGAGATGGAAGCCCACACTGGGTTCCATGCTGGGTATGGAGTCTGCCTAAGATTCTCTTTCTCCCTTTCCCTCTGCCCCTTCTCCCACACCTCACTCCCTCTCTCACTCTCTCTCTCTTAAAAAAAAAAAAGAGAGAGAGAGAGAGAAAGAAAGGACACAGAGGACTGACACTACTTGACTTCAAGATTTACTATAAAGTTACAGTAATCATGACAGTGTGGTATTTACAAAAGTATAAACAAATACATCAATCACACAGAATACAGAGCCCAGAACTATAATCAATAATAATATTAAATAAGGGGCACCTGGGTGGCTCAGTCAGTTAAACATCTGCCTGAGGCTCAAGTTGTGATCCCAGGATCCTGAGATCAAGCCCCGAGTTGGGCTTCCTCCTCAGTGGGGAGCTTGCATCTCCCTCTGCCTGCCACTCCCCACCTTGTGCTCTCTCTCTGTCAAATAAATAAATAAAATATTTTAAATAAAATAAAATATTTAAATATTTTATTTATTTATTTGACAGAGAGAGAGCACAAGTAGGCAGAGAGGCAGGCAGAGAGAGAGGAGGAAGCAGGCTCCTGCTGAGCAGGGAGCCCGATGCGGGCCTCGATCCCAGGACCCTGAGATCATAACCTGAGCGGAAGGCAAAGGCTTAACCCACTGAGCTACCCAGGTGCCCAAATAAATAAAATATTTTAAATAATAATAATAGTAGTAGTAAATAACCATAAAATAAATATGGCTAACTTATTTTTGACAAAGGAACAAAAACAATACATTGGAGAAAAGACAGTCTTCAAGAAATGGTGCAGAACAACTGCACATCCACATGCAAAAAAATGAATCTAGACATTGACTTTATGTCCTTCCCAAAATTAACTCAAAATGGATCACAGACCTAAATGTAAAACACAAAACTATAAAACTCCTAGAAAATAACATAGGAGGAAACTAAGATGACCTAGAGTTTGGTGATGACTTTTTAGTTGCAAGATCAAAGGATGACCCAAGAAAGAAAAAACTGATAAGCTGGACTTCATTAAATTTAAAAATTTCTGCTCTGCAAAAGACACTGGTAAGACAATGAAAAGACAAGCCATACACTGACAGAAAGTATTTGCAAAAGGTATATCAGATTAAGGACTGTTACCAAAACACATAACTCTCAAAACTCAATAGTAAGAAAACAAATAACTCAATTTAAAAATGACCCAAAGACCTTATCTGACATCTCACCAAAGAATTCAAGTGAGAATATGAAAAGATGCTCTGCATCACGTGTCATCAGAGAAATGCAAATTAAAACACTACACAACTACACTACTATTAGAATGGCAAAATCCACAACACTGATATCAAATGGTGGCAACAATGTGGAGCAAAAAGAATTCTCATTCATTGCGTTTGGGACTGCAAAATGGTATAGCCACTTTGGAAGGTAGTTTGGCAGTTTCTGACAAAACTAAACATACCCATACCAAACGATCCAGCATTCGGGATCCTTGATATATACCCAAAGGAATTTTGTATATTAAGTGAATGGGCAAATAAACTGTGGAACATTCGGACAATGGAACAGTATTCAGCACTAAAAAGAAAGTCACGGAGAAAACGTAAATAAATATTACTAAGTGAAAGAAGCCAATCTTCATACTGTACAATTCCAGCCATTTGACATTTTGGAAAAGGAAAACTATTGAGACAATAAAAACATTAGTGTTTTCCAGGTTTAGGAGGGAGAGAAGAATGAATGGGTGGAGCATAGGGAATATTTAGGTCAGTGAAGCTACTTTATATGATACTATAATGGTGGACATATATCACTACACATTTGTCCATACCCACAGAATATACAACAACAAGAGTGAACTGAAATGTAAACTATGGACTCTGGATAATAATGATGCGTCAGGATAGATTCATTAACTATAACAACTGTACCACTCTGCAGAGGGATACTGATAATGGGGAAGGCTATGCATATGTAGGGACAGGGGGTACATGGAAATTCTCTGTACCTTCCTCTCAATTTTACTGTGAACATCAAATTGCTCCAAAAAAAGTCTTTTATTTTTTAAAAAAAATTTTAAGTAGTCTATTTTTTAAAAACGAAAAAAATTATATACAAGCAAGCAGTTACTGAAACTGCAGAAGGCTATGAACTGAAGCTAATAAAATCACAATAGGTGATTATACATATCTAATATAGCTGACAATCCCAACTGTTACAGCACTTGAACATATATCTGTAATGAAAATTAAATTTAGTCAATGCCTTCAAAAATAAAGGCAGCTGGTTGTTTTAGTATTATCAATGAGAAAGCTTTGATTCAAAAGCATTGGGTAGAATGAAAAGTCATTTTTATTTCACTACTTTAAACTTTTGCCTTGAAATAAGGGAACAAATGCCACAGTTTTACATTTCTCATGTAATAAAATGAATAACATGAAAATGATTTGCATGTCACCATAAAACTTCCAAAGTCTCTACTTTGGCCACTTTTTGTCCATCCCACAAAACTACTCACATGCTCATGCTCTCTCCCTCCATACTCATAAGTTCCTTTCCTCAAACTTCCTTCCCCTTCTCTTTCTTTTCCTTTAGGTTTCCCTATTCTTTTCTCAAGTAAAGGAGTCTGTAGGCTTTTCCAGTTTTCAGCCAAAGTAATCCCATAGTTGGCTCATTAGTCAAGGAAACAAAGGTTCCTCCTTCCTTAGAAAGGCTGGGAGAGCAGGAGAAGCAATGGAAACACTCATAACTTAACACTTAAATTCAGATTTCTTTTTACACATATATAGCTTATCTCTTACATGGAGAGTTTTTTTATTCTTTTAATAAAAATAAAAATGATATTATCCTATACATGCTGCTTTTTAATTGTCTTTTTTCATTTAATATATGTTAGACATCTGTTGATGTCAGTATGAATAGGTCTACATCAAGTCCCATATTGAGTATAGAGATTACTTAGGTAAATAAAACTTTTAAAAAATGCAAAAAACAACTCAGAGAATGAGAGAAAAAACTTGCATCTAGAATATATAAAGAACCCCTACTCCATTTTTAAAAAAATAAATAACCCAATTTAAAAATAGCAAAAGATCTGAATAGACAAGTCTCAAAAAAAAAAAAAAGAAAGAAATACAAATGGTCAAAAAGCACATGAAAAGATGCTCAACATCACTGGCTGTCAGGGAAATACAAATCAAACCCACAAAGAGATACACTTTCACATGCACTAGGATGGCTATAATAAAAAACAACAGATAATAAGTGTTGAAGAGGATGTGGGGAAATTAGAACCCTTATACATTGCTGGTACGAATGCAAAATGGTAGAATTGCTTTGGAAAACACTCTGGCAGTTCCTCAAAGTTTAAATATATAGTTAACACATGACCCAGCAATTCCACTCTGGGCATATTTCCAAGAGAAATGAAAACATATGTCCATGCAAAAAACTTATAAATGTTCATAGCAGCATTATTCATAATAGCCAAAAGCATATATAATTCAAACACCAAGAAACTGTGACTGAATAAATAAAATGAAGCATATTCACACCACAGAATATCACTGAGTAATCAAAGGAATGAAGTACTCATACATGCTATAACACAGATGAACCTTGAAAACATGCTAAGCAAAAGAAGCCAGCCAGTAAGAGAACCCTAGTGTCCTCTCATCCCATGGATATTATGACCGGGTAACACCCACATCAATGTAAATAACCAAGACAACAACTTAAAGACTGGTAAAACAAACTCCACAACTAAAGGTAGAGAAGAAGCCACATCAAAGGAAGGAAGGGCGGGCAGAGATGCAGTCTGGGAACTAAAGAGACTTCTGGAGCTATCTTTGGGAGGGAGTAATGCCATGGGCACAGAGAGGGGAGAGAAATAGACCCCTACAGCAGGAAGACAAATGGAAAAGATTAACCCCCCCTAATATTTGGCTTTTAAAAGTAGAGGGGCTGAATTTCATAAGTTCTTACTGACAGCAGGACTTAAAACCTGGAAGTTTAAAAAATATCAGCAGGCTCAGCTCTGAAGGGAAAGAGGAAACTGAGTCCCTGTCCTTAAAGAGACAGTACAACAAACAGCCCACAAAGACACAGCATAGAAGCAGTAGTTTTTGTTTTTGTTTTTTTTTTTTTTAAAGATTTTATTTATTTGACAGAGAGAAACACAGCCAGAGAGGGAACACAAGCAGGGGGAGTGAGAGAGGGAGAAGCAGGCTTCCCGCCGAGCAGGGATCCCGATGCGGGACTCGATCCGATCATGACCCGAGCCGAAGGCAGTCGCTCAACCAACTGAGCCACCCAGGTGCCCCGAAGCAGTAGTTTTGAAAGGCCTTTGGGACATATGAGAGGGAGTTATTTACTAAACTCAGAGTGTATCCCAGAGGGACAGAATAGCTGGGGAACTCTTCAGGAACAAATGAACTGGGAAGTGACATTTCCCTCCGCATCCCCAGAATAAACACACATGGCCACCTGTGAGACTCACTACCTAATTTGCTAGCACTGCCATATAGCCTCCCTGCACTATGCTTCTGCCAATCTATCCCTTTGGACATCCTGCCTCAGTCCAAGAGCTGGAGAGCCCCTTCTACAGAAAAATGGAGGTGTGCAAAGCTTGCTGGTACCACTGTCCTTCCACACAACCCCACCCTCATGTGTGCTTCTGAAGCTAGACCACCTCAGTCCCTGCACTGCAGGGACCCTCCTGCAGAGGCCTAGGGGCTTGCAAAGCTTGCTGGCACCTCCCCAACCTCCAACTCCCCACCCCCAGTGCTATGCTTCAGCAGAACCACCCTCTCCAATACACTCTTGGACAGAATCAATAAAAGTAGTGCCACAGGTCTGGCAGTGTACAAACAGCCTCTATAGTAGCCAGCACCACTCCAAAGTGACTCCTGCCCCAGAGACAGGGAAAGATAACCACACACACCAATCAGGTGGAGGTCCCATTAGTAGGCAGGAGGCAGACAACTGGTCTGACTGCAAGCCCCATTCACAAATGGAACCTTCTCATGGGCAACACAGGGAAAGTGTGCTACAGTTCGGCACTATGGCATCTCTGGCAAACGCCTGGTCTGACACAATTCAAATCCAAGGCATACCCAGACTGGCCCACTAACACCACAGGGGCAAACACCACACACAAAAGGCAGAGAGAGCCACTGTAGACAACTGGACTGGAGGAAAAAGCAGCTCAACAACAACAGCAAAGCACATGCATCAAACATAGGAGACACCCCTGTAGCACCAGATTCTGGTCAATGGGGGACACAACATGTCAGGGCACTAGAGGACTTCTTTATTAGACCAGTCAAATGCAGGAGATGCAGAAGTCTCCTAATACACAGAAACACACACACAAGAGTTATATAAAATAAGGAGACAGAGGAATATGTCCCAAATGAAAGAACAGACAAAAATCATAGCAAGAGACCTGGATGAAACAGAGATAAGTAACATGCGTGATAGAGAATTTAAGGTAATAATCATAAATATGACTCAGTGGACTTGAGAAAAGAGTGGAAGACATCAGTGAGACCCTTAACAATGAGATTTAAAAAGAACCAATAAGAAATGAAGAACACAATAAATGAAATTGAAAATACACTAGGGACAATAGGGTGGCTCAGTCATTTAAGGGTCTAACTCTTGATTTTGGTTCAGGTCATGATCTCAGGGTTATGGGATCAAGCCCTGCATCAGGCTCTGCACTCAACACAGAGTCTACTTGTCTCTTTCCCTGTATTCCTCACCTCTCTCTCTCTCTCAAATAGTCTTTAAAAAAAAATACACTAGGGATGCCTGGGTGGCTCAGTCAGTTAAGTATCCGACTCCTGGCTTGGGCTCAGGTCATGATCTCATGGGCTGTTGGATCGAGCCCCATGTCACACTCCTCCTTCAAGCAGGGAGTCTGCTTGGGTTTCTCTCATTCTCCTCCTGCCTCTCCCTCTCCTGTTCTCTCCTTCTCCCTCTCTCTCTTTCAAATAAATAAATCTTTTTATAAAACAATGTTTAAGGGTGCCTGGGTGGCTAGTGGGTTAAAGCCTCTGCCTTCGGCTAAGGTCATGATCTCAGGGTCCTGGGATCGAGGCCCGCGTCGGGGTCTCTGCTCGGCAAGGAGCCTGCTTCCTCCTCTCTCTCTGCCTGCCTCTCTGCCTACTTGTGATCTCTCTCTCTCTGTCAAATAAATAAATAAAATCTTTACCAAAAAAAAATGTTTAAAAAAAGAGGGGCACCTGGATGGCTCAGTTGCTGAGCATCTGTCTTTGGCTCAGGTCATGATCCCACCTGGGATCGAGCCCCACATCAGGCTCCCTACTTGGCCAGAAGCCTGCTTTCCTTCCCACTCTTCCTGCTCGTGTTCCTGCTCTTGCTATCTCTCTGTCAAATAAATCTTAAACACACACACACATTTTTAAAAAGAAAATATGCTAGATGGAATAAACAGCAGACTCGATGAAGCAGAACAAATCAGTCACCTAAAAGAGAGAGTAATGGAAAGTAATCAAGCTGAGCAAGTAAGGAAAAAAATATGCAAAATGAGAATAGACTTAGGGAAATCAGTGACACCATCAAATGTAATAACATTTACATGACAGGGGTCCCAGAAGGAGAGGAGAAAGTAAAGAGGGCAGAAAATTTATTTGAAGAAATAATATCTGAAAACTTTCCAAATCTGAGGAAGGAAACAGAAATCCAGATCCAGGAGGCACAGATATTCCCCCTACAAAATCAACCCAAGGAGGTCCACACCAAGACACACAGTAATTGAGATGACACACACAAAAAAGTGATATTTTAAGAGTAGCAAGAGAAAAGAAAGCAATTAAAAACAAGGGAAACCCCATAAGGCTATTACCTAATTTTTTCAGCAAAAATTTTGCAGGCCAGAGACAATGGCAAGATATATTCAAAGTGCTGAAAGGAAAAAATCTGCAGCCAAGAATACTCTATCCAGTAAGGCTATCATTCAGAATAGAAGGAGAGATAAAAAGTTACCTAGAGAAACAAAAGTTAAAGGAATTCATGACCCCCTAAACCAACTCTACAAGAAATGTCAAAGGGGACCCTTCGAGTGAAAAAGACCATATACAAGAGTAAGGAAAGAAGGAAGCACAAAAGCAGTAAAAATAAGTCAACTTAATACAGACTGCTATATACGGAACATGTTATACACAAACTGAATGATAACCACAAATCAAAAAACAATAACAGACATGCAAAATATAAAGAGAAAGGAATCCAAATATTTGACTAAAGAAAGCCAACTAATTCACGAGAGAGGAGATAAGAAGAAGAAAAGAGGGGCATGTGGGTGGCTGAGTCATTAACCATCTGCCTTTGGCTCAGATCATGATCCCAGAGTCCTGGGTTCAAGCCCTGAATGGGGCTCCCTACTCAGCAGGAAGCCTGCTTCTCCCTCTCTCACTCACCTTGCTTGTGTTCCCTCTCTAGCGGTGTTTCTCTCTGTCAAATAAATAAATAAAATCTTTAAAAGAAAGAAGAAAAGAGAAAAACTAAAAAAACCCCACGAAACATATAACCAAATGACAATAAATACATACCTGTTAATAAATACTTAGAATGTAAGTGGACTAAATGCTCCAATCAAAAAACATAAGGTGATGGAATGGATACAAAAACAACACCCACCTATATGTTGCTTGAAAGACACCCATTTCAGACCTAAAGACAAATGCAGATTAAAAGTAAAGAGGTAGAGAAGCATTTATCATACAAAAGGATATGAAAAGAAAACTGAGGTAGCAATACTTATATTGGACAAAATAGACTTTAAAACAAAGACTGGGGCGCCTGGGTGGCTCAGTTGGTTAAGCGACTGCCTTTGGCTCAGGTCATGATCCTGGAGACCCGAGATTGAGCCCCACATCAGGCTCCCTGCTCGGCGGGAAGCCTGCATCTCCCTCTCTCACTCCCCCTGCTTGTGTTCCCTCTCTGGCTGTGTTTCTCTCTGTCAAATAAAAATCTTTAAAAAAACCAAAAAACAAAAAACAAAGACTGCAACAAGAGACAAAGAAAGATACTATATAATTATTAAGGGGACAATACAAAAAGAAAACATAATAATTGTAAGTATTTATGTATCTAACATGGGAGCACCCAAATACTTAAAGCAGTTAATAACAAACACAAAGTACCAACAGTAATACAATAATAGTAGGGTTTTAATATCCCACTTACATCAATGGACAGATCACTGAAACAGGAAATCAATAAGGAAACAGTGGCTTTGAATGATACATTGGACCAGATGCATTTAATAGATATAGTTAGAACATTCCTTCCTAAAACAACAGAAAACACATTCTTTTCAAATGCACATGGAACATTCTCCAGAATAGATCACAGAGTAAGTGACAAAACAAGTCTCAATAAATTAAATAAAACTGAAGTCATTCTATGCATATTTTCTGACCACAATACTATGAAACTAGAAATCAAGCACAAGAGAAAATCTGGAAAGAGCACAAATACATGGAGGTTAAATAATATATTACTAAATAATAAATGGGCCAAGCAAAAAAATCAAAGAGGAAATCAAAAAGTAAGTGGAGACAAATGAAAATGAAAACACAATGGTCCAAAATCTCTGGGACATAGCAAAAGTTGTTCTGATAGGGAAGTTCATAGCATTACAGGCCTACATCAAGAAGCAAGAAAAATCTGAAATAAAGAACCTCATCTTACACCTTAAAAGACGAGCAAAGGAAGAACAAACAAAACCCAAAACCAGTAGAAGGAAGGAAATAATAAAGACTAGAGCAGAAATGAATGAAACAGAGGCAGCTGGGTGGTTCAGTCAGTTAAGCATTTGCCTTTGACTCAGGTCATGATCCCAGGGTCCTGGGATTGAGTCCCACATCTGGCTCCCTGCTCAGTGGGGAGTCTGCTTCTCCCTCTCCTCCCTGTTCACACTGTCTCTTGCTATCTCTCTCTCTCTCTCTCAAATAAATTTAAAACAGAAAGAAATGAATGAAACAGAAACTAAAAGGACAATAATACAGATCAATGAAACTAGGAGCTGGTTCTTTGAAAAGATCAATAAACAGAATAAACCCTTAGCTAGACTCACCCATCTCCCCCAAAAAGAGGATTCAAATAAGCAAAACAAGAAATGAGCAAGGAGAGAAAACTGACACCACAGAAATACAAAGGATAAGAGAATATCATGAAAAAAATTGGACAACCAAGAAGAAATGGATAAATTTCTAGAAATATATAATCTCCTAAAATTAAACCAGGAAGAAATAGAAAATTTGAATAGACTGATTACCAGCAATGAAATTAAATCAGTAAAAAAACAAACAAAAAAACTCCCAACACACAAAAGTCCAGGACCAGATGGTTTCACAGACGAATTCTACCATACATTTAAAGAAGAATTAATACCTATACTTCTCAAACAATTCCAAAAAATAGAAGAGAAAGGAAAACTTCCAAAAATCATTCTACAAGGCCTGCATTACCCTGATACTAAAACCAGATAAGAAAAGAGAACTAAAGGCCAATATCTGTGATGAATATAGATGCAAAAATCTTCAACAAAATATTAGCAAAACCTAACATTACATTTTTGTGTTTTTTGTGTTTTTTTGTTGTTTTTTGTTTTGTTTTGTTTGTTTTTTGTTTTCATGAATCTTTTTTTTTTAATTACATTTTTAAAAAAAATTATTCACCGGGGCACCTGGGTGGCTCAGTCATTAAGTATCTCCTTTGGCTCAGGTCATGATCCTGGAGTCTGGGGATCAAGCCCCGCATCAGGCTCCCTGCTCAGCAAGAGGCCTACTTCTTCCTCTCTCACTCCCCCCTGCTTATGTTCCCTCTCTTGCTGTGTTTCTCTCTGTCAAATAAATAAATAAATAAATAAATAAATAAATAAATAAAATATTTTTTTAAAAGTTGTTCACCATAATCAAATGGAACTTATTCCTAGGATGTAAGATGGTTCAATATTCACAAGTCAATAAAGGTGATATATCACATCAATAAGAGAAAGGATAGGATCGTCTGGGTGGCTCAGAGGGTTAAGCCTCTGCCTTCAGCTTAGGTGTTGCTCTCAGGGTCCTGGGATCAAAGCCCGCATCGGGCTCTCTACTCGGCAGGGAGCCTGCTTCCTCCTTCTCTCCGCCTGCCTCTCTGCCTACTTGTGATCTCTCTCTCTGCCAAATAAATAAATAAATTCTTTAAAAAAAAGAGAAAGGATAAGAATCATATGATCATTTCAACAGATGCAGAAAAAGCATCTGACAAAGTAAAACCATTCATGATAAAAACCCTCAACAAAGTAGGGTTTAGAGGGAATATACCTCCAAATGGTAAAGTCCATATATGAGGGGCGCCTGGGTGGCTCAGTTGGTTGGGCAACTGCCTTCGGCTCAGGTCATGATTCCGGAGACCCGGGATCGAGTCCCACATCGGGCTCCCTGCTCGGCGGGAAGCCTGCTTCTCCCTCTCTCACTCCCCCTGCTGTGTTCCCTCTCTGGCTGTGTTTCTCTCTGTCAAATAAATAAAATCTTTAAAAAAAAAAATAAAATAAAGTCCATATATGAGAAACCTGCAGCTAACCTCATACTCAATGGTGAAAAATTGATAGCTTTCCCTCTAAGATCAGGAATAAGACAAGGATGTTCACTCTCACCACTTTTACTCAATATAGTACTAGAAGTCCTAGCCACAGTAATCAGAGAAGAAAAAGGAACAAATAACATCCAAATTGGTAAGGAAAACTTTCTCTATTTGTAGATGACAATATTAAATATAGAAAACCCTAGGGGCTCCTGGGTGGCTCAGTTGGCTAGGCTACTGCCTTCAGCTCAGGTCATGATCCCAGAGACCCGGGATCGAGCCCCGCGTCGGGCTGCCTGCTTGGCAGGAAGCCTGCTTCTCCCTCTCTCACTCCCCCTGCTTGTGTTCCCTCTCTAGCTATGTTTCTCTCTGTCAAATAAATAAATAAAATTAAAAAAAAACCCTAAAAACTCTACCAAGAAACTACTGGAACTGATAAATGGATTCAGTAAGGTCACAGACTATAAAATCAGTGTATAGAAATCTACTGCATTTCTATACACTAATAATGAAGCAACGAAAGAGAAATTAAGAAAGCAATCCCATTTATAACTCTATCAAAAAAAATAAAATATCGAGGAATAAACTTAACCAAGGAGGTGAAAGAGCTGCCCTATGTAAACTATGAAACACTGACAAGGGGCAGCCGAATGGCTAGTCAGTTGGGCATCTGCCTTCAGTTCAGTCATAATCCCAGAGTTCTGGGATTGAGCTCCACACTGGGCTCCCTGCTCAGTGAGGAGCCTGCTTCTCCCTCTCCCTGCCACTCCTCCTGCTTGTGCACTCTCTCCCTTTCTCTCTCTCATTCTGTGTCAAATAAATAAATAAAATCTTAAAAATGTGATTAAAAAATTGAAAATAACCCAAACAAATGGAAAAATATTCCATGCTCGTGGATTGGAAGAGCAAATACTGTTAAAATGTCTACCCGACCCAAAGCAATCTACAGATTCAATGCAATCCCTATAAAAATACTAACAGCATTTTTCACAGAACTATAACAAAAAGTCTTAAAATTTGTATGGAACCAAAAAAACAAAAAACGTGAATACCCAAAACAATCTTGAAAAAGAAAAACAAAGCTGGAGGCATCACAATTCTAGATTTCAAGATATACTATAAAGCTGTAACAATCAAAACAGTATGGTACTGGGCGCCTGGGTGACTCAGCTGGTTAAGCCACTGCCTTCAGCTCAGGTCATGATCCTACAGTCCCGGAATCAAGTCCCACATCAGGCTTGCAGCTCCGTGGGGAGTCTGCTTCTCCCTCTGACCTTCTCCCCTCTCATGCTCTCTCTCACTCACTATCTCTCAAATAAATTAATTAATTAAAAAAATAAAATAAAAAATAAATAACCAGTATGGTATTGGCACAAAAAAGAATACATAGATCAATAAAATAGGACAGCCCAGAAATAAACCCACAGTTATATGGTTAATTAATTTTCAACAAAAGAGGTAAGAATATGCAACGAGAAAAAGACAGTCTCTTCAGAAACTGTGTTGCTAAAACTGGAGAGCTATATGCAAAAGAATGAAACTAGACCACTTTTCTTACACCATACACAAATGTAAGTTCAAAACAGATTAAAGACCTAAATGTGAGACATGAAACTATTAAAATCCTAGAAGAAAGCACAGGGAGTAATTTCTTTGACACTGGCCATAGCAACATTTTTCTAGATATGCCTCCTGAGGCAAGGGAAATAAAAGCAAAAATAAACTATTGGGGACTACATCAAAATAAAAAGCTTCTGCACAGTGAAAGAAGTGCCTGGGTGGCTCAGCTGGTTGGGCGACTGCTTTCGGCTCGGATAGTAATCCTGGAATCCCAGGATTGAGCCCCGCGTCAGGCCCCTGCTTGGTGGGAAGCCTGCTTCTCCCTCTCTCTCTCCCCCTGCTTGTGTTCCCTCTCTAGCTGTGTTTCTCTCTGTCAAATAAATAAAATCTTTAAAAAAAAAGATTTTATTTATTTATTTGACAGAAACACAGCTAGAGAGGGAACACAAGCAGGGGGAGTAAGAGAGGGAGAAGCAGGCTTCCCGCAGAGCAGGAAGCCCGATGTGGGACTTGATCCCGGGTCTCCAGGATCATGACCTGAGCTGAAGGCAGTCGCTTAACCAATTGAGCCACCCAGGTGTCCCTAAATAAAATCTTTAAAAAAAAAAAGAAAGAAACAATCAACAAAATAAAAAGACAGCTAACCATATGGGAGAAGATATTTGCAAATGACATATCTGATAAAAGATTAGTATCCAAAATATATAAAGAACTTCTACAACTCAACACCCAAAATACAAATAATACAATTAAAAAAGGGCAGAAGATATGAACATTTCTAAAACAAAACAAAACAAGAAAAACATACAGATGGCCAACACATGAACACTTAGGATTGTAAAAACATGATCAACATCACTCATCATCAGAGAAATGCAAATCAAAACTACCATGAGATATCACCCCACACCTATCAGAATGGCTAAAATTAAAAATGCAAGAAACAACAAGGGTTGGGGCACCTGGGTGGTTTGGTCAGTTAATCGTCTGCCTTTGGTTTAGGTCATGATCCCAGGGTCCTGGCATCAAGCCCCACATGGGGCTCCCTGCTCAGCGGGGACTCTGCTTCTCCCTCTCCCTCTGCCTGCTACTCCCTCTGCTTGTGCACGTGCTCTCTTTCTGTCAAATAAATAAATAAAATCTTTAAAAAAAGAAGAAGAAAAGTGTTGGCAAGAATGTGAAGAAAAGGCAACAATCATGTACTGTTGATGGGAATGCAAACTAGTAAAGCCAGTGTGGAAAATAGTATGGAGTTTCCTCAAAAATTAAAAATAGAACTACCCTATAATCCAATAACAGCACTACTAGGTATTTACCCCCCAAGTACAAAAACACTAATTCAAAGGGATACATGCACCGCTGGTGTTTTTGCAGCATTATTTACGAAGCAGCCCAAGTATCCATTAATAGATGAATGGATGAAGATATGGTATATATATATATATACACAATGGAATATTATTCAGTCACAAAAAATAACAAAACCCTGCTATTTCCAATAACATGAATGGAGCTAGAGAGCATAATGCTAATTAAGTCAGTTAGAAAAAGACAAATACGGGGCGCCTGGGTGGCTCAGTTGGTTAAGCGACTGCTTTCAGCTCAGGTCATGATCCTGGAGACCCCAGATCAAGCCCCACATTGGGCTCCCTGCTCAGCGGGAGGCCTGCTTCTCCTTCTCTCAGTCCCTCTGCTTGTGTTCCCTCTCTAGCTGTGTTTCTCTCTGTCAAATAAATAAATAAAATCTTAAAAAAAAAGAAAAAGACAAATACCATATGATTTCACTCATATGTAGAATTTAAGAAGCAAAACGAACAAAGGAATAAAAGAGAGAAAGAAACCAAGGAACAGATTTTTAATTACGGAGAACAAACTGTTTACCAGAGGGGAGGTGGATGGGAGGATGGATGAAATAGGTGATGAGAATTAAAGAGTACACTTATCATGATGAACACTAAGTACTGTATACAATTGCTGAATCACTACATTGCACATCTGAAACTAATACAACAATATATGTTAATTATAGTGGAATTAAATAAAAACCTAAAAAATAAAAGAAAAAAGAAAAAGATGCCAGTCACAAAAGACCACATATTTTATGGTTCCATTTATATGAAATGTCCAGAAGAGGCAAACCCACAGAAACAAAAAGTAGATCAGAGGTTACTTAGGATTGGGATATGGACAAAATGGGACTGTTAATGGGAATGGAGTCTCTTTTGGGGTAGTAATAAAATGCTCAAAAATTGATTGTGATGATGGTTGCACAACTCTGCAAACATATTAAAACCCAATGAATTAAACATTTTAATGGGTGAATTGTATGGTATGTGACATACCTCAATAAAGCTGTTCTATTTCCAAAATTGTTGTGTCTGGCTCTATGTGGTACAAATACAGTAGTTGACATTTGTCTTCCATTTACCCTTCCAGATTCACTCTACAGCCTTCTCCACTCTGCACTCTGCCCTTTGAGACTGACCTAACAGACCACATCAAAAGGGTTCCCATGCTTTGGTTGGGTTTGACCAAAAGAGAGTTCAGGCAGGAGAACACAGTGGAAAAGAAGATGGGATTAGAATATTTAATTCTTTTGGCGCCCTCACTGAGAGGGCACCTTGGGCTTGCTGTGTCTCTCCAGGAAGAGTCACTGATCTTCCAAGGCAGCCAACTCCACATGCCATCTCTTTCGGGTTCTACTAAATACAACAACTATTTCTCTAGCCATTTGGGGCCTAAAGATGGTAGCATCATAACTGCTCCAGGGTTTCCCCATGCTTGCCTCTTTGTAAATAACCCCTTAATAAAAAAAAAAATTACCACATTATAAAAAAAATATTTATATAAAAGCCAAAGAACTAAGAATATATCAAAGATTTGGAGATGGTGAAAAGATTTAGCATTGTAACCACAGAAATCAGTTGAGAATCAGGTTTAAGTATAAATAAAGCACAATTAACACTTTGTGGGGATGCTTAGCTGACTCAGTTGGAGGAGCATGTGACTCTTGATCTTGGGGCCCAGGGTTCAAGTCCCATACTGGGTGCAGAGATTACTCAGAGCTACCCCATGACCCAGCAATTGCACTACTAGATATTTATCCAAAGAATACAAACACAGATCCAAAGGGGCACATGCACCACAATATTTAGATAACAATGTCCAAAATAGCCAAAATATAGAAAGAGTCCAGATGTCCATTGGCAGATGAATGGTTAAAGAAAATGTGGTATAGGGGTGCCTGGGTGGCTCAGTGGGTTAAAGCCTTGGGCTCAGGTCATGATCTCAGGGTCCTGGGATCGAGGCCCGCATTGGGCTCTCTGTTCAGCAGGGAGCCTGTTTCCTCCTCTCTCTCTCCCTGCCTCTCTACCTACTTGTGATCTCTCTGTCAAATAAATAAAATCTTAAAAAGAAAGAAAGAAAATGTGGTGCATATGAGCAACAGAATATTACTCAGTCATCAAAAAGAATGAAACATGGATGGAACTAGAGGGTATTATGCTAATAAAATAAGTCAGTCAGAGAAAGATAAATACCAAATGATTCATTCATGTGAAATTTATGAAACAAAACAGATTAATATGAGGAAGGGAAGGAAAAATGTAAGATGAAAATAGAGAGGAAGGCAAACCATAAGAGATACTGAACTCTAGGAAACAAACTGAGGGTTGCTGGAGGGGAGGTGAGTGGAAGGAAGAAGTAATTGGGTGAATGGGCATTAAGGAGGGCACTTGATGTGATGAGCACTGGGTGTTACATGCAACAATGAATCACTAAATTCTTCCCCAATAACTAATAATACAGTATATGTTAACTAAATTGAATTTAAATGAAGAATTTTTTAAAATTACAAAAATTAAAAAAATTTTTTAAATTAAAAAGAAAAGGTGGAGAGAGAGAAGCTGAATTGCATCAACAATATTACTCTTTGTAAACAGCAAAACATAGAGTTCCTCTGTATTCTAAACAAGAAAACACATGTGGTGTTGTATTTATTTTTTTGTTATTTTTTTTTATGTGATGTTGTAGCTAAAACAAAAAACAAAAAACAGGGGTACCTAGGTGGCTCAGTTGGTTAAGTGTCTCCCTTCAGCTCAGGTCATGATCTCCGGGTTCTGGGATCGAGCCCTGCATTGGGCTCTCCACTCAGCAGCAAGTCTGCTTCTCCTTCTCCTTCTGTGATTTCTCTCACTTTCACTCTCTCTCAAATAAATTTAAAAAAATAAAAAATAAATCTTAAAAAAACAATACTTTGTGGAGCAAATATTCATAAAAATAAATATTCTACCTAAGTGTTTCTATACCTTTTATAAATAAGTTATACCATGCCCTGGGTAAAAATTTGAAATAATAAATTGCTAGAATAAAAAAAAAAGAAAAAAAAATTGCTAGAATAAGAGTCAAGTCTCCAGCATAAATTTAGTGACAAGTTACCGTTGTACAATCTTTCAAAAAATACTAATACGCTATTTACTCTAAATAATAGGGCATATAAAGTCATAATATCTTTGGGCCTTAATTCTTCCAACTGTTTATCTGTATAGTATTGGTTTTGACTTACTGAAAAATCTAAGACCTAGCAAGAAATGCTTATGCACTTCCAGTTTCTGACTGATTAGAGCGCCCTCATGTGTCTTTGTTGTAATGTTTTAAATATCTGAAAACTGTTAATCTTAGCAATATAATTATAATACCTTTATTTTCCCATTTATAATAGGTTCAAGTATCACTAGCTAAATGATAAAGAGTGTGATTAATCCTACTACAATTCACTATCAAGCTTTTCATATACCAAATTTTATTCTAAAGTAGTAAAGTTATTGTGCTGGTTTACACTTTAATGACTTAAAGGGTTTTTCCCTTAAAACTTCCAAGATAAGGTTTTCATTACAATATTATTTTATCACGTCTGAAAAAAAATGTAGCCAATGAAGTTGTCAACTGTATGTGATAGCTTTTTCAGGGGTGGAAACAGCTCAAAGGGACATTTCTAACTCAGTTTTTCCAAATAAAAATTTACTTGTTGAAGTCACTGCAGAGATTTCTTCCTACTTTAAAAGACTATATTATGGTGCTCCTGGGTGGCTCAGTTGGTTGGGCGACTGCCTTCGGCTCAGGTCATGATCCTGGAGACCGGGAATCGAGTCTCACATCAGGCTCCCTGCTCAGTGGGAGGCCTGCTTCTCCCTCTCTCACTCCCCCTGCATGTGTTCCCTCTCTGGCTGTGTTTCTCTCTGTCAAATAAATAAAATCTAAAAAAAAAAAATTGGAATAGTGACTTTTTTCACAAGGGTTAGGGACAGAAATTGAGTGGGAAGGAGCATATGAAATCTTTTGCGGGTGATAAAAATGCTCTATATCTTAAAAAGGGTTAGGGTTACACAGGCGAACATATTTGTCAAAACCCACAAGATATACACCCAAGATTTGTGCATTTCACTTTGTATAAAAAGTTATAAATAAAGTGAATGTGGGGTTCCTGAGTGGTTCAGAGGGTTAAGTCTCTGCCTTTCGGCTCAGGTAGTGATCTCAGGTTCCTGGGATCAAGTCCCAAATCCGGCTCTCTGCTTAGTGGGGAGCCTGCTTCCCTTCTTTTTCTCTGCCTGCCTCTCTGCCTATTTGTGATCTCTGTCAAATAAATAAATAAAATCTTTAAAAAAACAAAACAAAACAGTGAACGCTGAGCGCCTGGGTGGCTCAGTTTGTTTAGCATCTGCCTTCAGCTCAGGTCATGATCCCAGGGTCCTGAGAATGAGCTCCGCATCAGGTTTCCTGCTCAGTGGGGAGCCTGCTTCTCACTCTCCTACTCCCCCTACTCGGGTTCCCTCTCTCACTGTATCTCTGTCATATAAATGAAATCTTTAAAAAGAGAGAGAGAGAAAAGAAAAGACAGGGCAACCCACTGTTCCTTTAAAAAAAAAAAAAAGAACCCTAGGGATGCCTAGGTGGTTCAGTTAAGCATGTGCCTTCAGCTCAGGTCATGATCCCAGAATCCTGGGACTGAGCCCTGCATTGGGCTCCCTGCTTGGCAGGGAGTCTGCTTCTCCTTTGCCCTTCTCCCCTGCTCATGCACGCATGCTCTGTCAGATAAATAAAATCTTTTAAAAAATTAAGTCTCCTTGGACGCCTGGGTGGCTCAGTGGGTTAAAGCCTCTGCTTTCAGTTCAGGTCATGATCTCAGGGTCCTGGGATCGAGGCCCATGTTGGGCTAGAGGGTAGTCTGCTTCCTCTTCTCTCTCTGCCTGCCTCTCTGCCTACTTGTGATCTCTCTCTCGTTGTCAAATAAATAAATAAAATCTTAAAAAAAAAATGTTGGGGGAGAAAAGAAAGTTGCAGAAAAACATAATATCATTACAATTTTGTTTTAAAATATTCATGTGTTGTAGCGTATTTATATATGCATAAAGATATGAAAGCCACATAAAACTGCAGAAATTGTCAAGCTGATCCTAAAATTCATACAGAAATGAAATCTAAAATAGCCAAAACAATCTTGAAAAAGAGAATAAAGTTGGAGTCCTGATGCTTCCTGATTTCAAAATATAACATAAAGCCAGAAATCAGTAAGTATGGTATGGGATAGAAAGATATATAGATCAATGGACTAGAAATGGTCAAGTGATTTTCAAGAAAGTTTTCAAGAAAATTCAATGGGAAAAAAAGTCTCTCAATAAACAGGATATCCATGTAAAAAAATTAATTTGAGGGCTCTGGAGTGGCTCAGTCAGTTAAGCGTCTGCCTTCGGCCCAGATCATGATTCCAGGTCCGTTCCTGGGGTCCTGGGATGGAGCCCGAGTAGGGCTCCCTGCTCAGCAGGGAATCTGTTTCTCCCTCTCCCTCTGCCTCTGCCCCTCCCCTTGCTCATGCTCTCTCTCTCGCACTCTCTCTCTAATAATAAATAAGATCTTTAAAAAAAATTAATTTGCACTCCTACTTCACACCATATACAAGAATTAACTCAAAACAGTTGACAGGGGCGTCTGGGTGGCTCAGTTGGTTAAGCGATTGCCTTCGGCTCAGGTCATGATCCCGGAGACCCGAGTCCCACATCAGGCTCCCTGCTGGGTGGGAAGCCTGCTTCTCCCTCTCTCACTCCCCCTGCTTGTGTCCTATGTTTCTCTATGTCAAATAAATAAAATCTTTCAAAAAAAAAAACAAAACAGTTGACAAATGTAAGAGCTAAAACTAAAACTCTTAGAAAAGAAAAAGAAGTAAATTCTTGTGGCCTTGGGTTAGGAAATGGTTTCCTTAGACATTACACTAAAAGCACAAGCAAACAAAGAAAAAAATAGATAAACTGGACTTCATCAAAATAAAAAATTTTAATGCTTCAAAAATACCATCAAAAAAAGTAATACAACCCACAATATGGGGGAAAATATTTGCAAATCACGTATCTGATATAGAAGTTGTATCCAGAATATATAAAGTCAAACCCAGGGGTGCCTGGGTGGTTCAGTCGTTAAGCATCTGCCTTCAGCTCAGGTCATGATCCCGGAGTCCCAGGAATGAGCCCCGCATTGGGCTCCCTGCTCAGCGGGTAGTCTGCTCCTTCCTCTCTCACTCCTCCTGCTTGTGTTCCCTCTCTGGCTGTGTTTCTGTCAAATAAATAAAATCTTAATAAAAAAAAAAGTCAAACCCATTAAGACAAAAACCCCAATTTTTTAAATTCATGGTCATCTTGGGCACCTGGGTGGCTCAATGGGTTGAGCCTCTGCTTTAGGCTCAGGTCATGATCTCAGGGTCCTGGGATCCAGGCCGGTGTCAGGGTCAGGCTCTTTGCTCAGCGGGGAACCTGCTTCCTCCTCTCTCTGCCTGCCTCTCGCCTACTTGTGATTTCTCTGCCTGTCAAATAAATGAATAAAAACCTTTAAAAAAAAAGTTAATGGTCATTTTATTGGGGGAAAAAAAGACTAGCATTTTTTAAAAAAGATTTTATTTATTTATTTGAGAAAGAGCGCACAAACATGGAGAACAGGGGAGGGAGAAGCAGGCTCCTCACCGAGCAGCGTGCCCCAATGCAGGACTCAATCCCAGGAACCCAGGATCATGACCCAAGCAGAAGGCAGATGCTTAACTGACTGAGCCACCGAGGCACCCCAAGACTAGCATTTATAACTTTGAATGGATGTAAATGATAATTTCTTGAATAGCACTGTTGATGGTTGTACTTATCCATAGCCACAGCCTACTTCAGGCTCTAAGTCATGGTTCAGAAGGTTTTAAAAACAGATAATACAAACAAACAAACAAACAAACCCAGATAATCCAAAGATGCTCCCTTAGTAAAAGTTTCTTTTAAAAAAAACTGTGTGAGGGGAGCCTGGGTGGCTCAGTTGGTTAAGCGACTGCCTTTGGCTCAGGTCATGATCCCACAGTCTCAGGATTGAGCCCCGCATCTGGCTCCCTGCTCAGCAGGAAGTCTGCTTCTCCCTCTCTCACTCCCCCTGCTTGTGTTCCCTCTCTGGCTGTGTTTCTCTCTGTCAAATAAATAAATAAAATCTTTAAAAAAAACAAAACCTGTGTGAATGGTGAAGCCTGACACCCATTTTGCTATATACTACAATGAAGACAACGCTAAACCAATACATGCAGCATGCCACCAGGATGAGTGCCATCATCACCAAGGATCAGGGCACACCGAAGTACAAGAGGGCCATTCTGCTAAGTGGGGCTATGTCTAGACAGTTTATCTTTCACCCATTTTTCTGCATATCTTGAGGTAAAGCAATTTTAAATGTTTGTTTTTGGTGAACCAGCTATGACAATTTATACTAACAAACTGAACTAGAACCTATTTGAATAGGTTTTAAATGTTTTTTCATTAAAAAAAAAAAGATCAATTTTTTAAAAAATAGCATCTGAAGATACTCCTCCAAAGACATACAAATGGATACCGGCAAATGAAAAAATGCTCAACATCATTAGCAATTAGGGGAATGCAAATCAAAATCACAATGAGATGCCACTCTATATCCATTATTAGAATAGTTACAATCAAAAAGACAGATATCAAGTGTTGGAGAGGATGCAAATAAATTGGTACCTTCACACACCTAGGCATCCTTCCCCCCCACCCCCAGAGCATGTAACTCTTGATCTTGGGGTTGTAAGTTTAAGCCCCATGTTGGGGGTAGAAACTACTTAAAAATAAAATATTAAAAAAAAAAAACAACTTAGGGTGCCTGGGTCGCTGTCCTCTCAGGTTATGACCTCAGGGTCTTAGGCTCACTGCTCAGCATGTATCTGCTTCTCCCTCTGTCTCTGCCCCTCCACCTGCTTGTGCTTGGTCTATCAAATAAACAAATAAAATCTTAAAAACAAAATACCTTATACATTGTCTTACCATTGTCAATGAGCAGGAAATAATTTAGGCGTCCATCAGCTGGTGGATGAATAAACAAAGGTTATATCTGTATAATGAAATATTACTGAATAAAAAGGAATGAAATACTGATACATATTTCAACATTGAAAACCTTGAAAATACTTGCTAAGTGAAAGAAGCCAGTTACAGAAGGCAAGATATTATATGATCCCATGTATATGTAATGTCTAAAATAGGTAAATCCACAGAGGAAAAAAGTAGATTAATGGTTGCTAGGGGATGGGGGGAATGAAGAGTAACTATTAATGAGTACTGGGTCTCTTTCTGAAGTGAAGAAAATGCTCTAAATTATAATGATGATGGTTACACAAACCTGTGGATAAAAACCCACTGAACTATATACTTTAAAAGGGTAAAATTTTGGGGCGCGTGGGTGGCTCAGTTGGTTAAGCGACTGCCTTCAGCTCAGGTCGTGATCCTAGAGACCCGGGATCAAGCCCTACATCGGGCTCCCTGCTTGGTGGGAAGCCTGCTTCTCCCTCTCTCACTCCTCCTGCTTGTGTTCCCTCTCTAGCTGTGTTTCTCTCTATCAAATAAATAAATAAAAATTTTTTTTAAAAAAGGGTAAAATTTCATGCTATGTGAGTAATATTTCAATAAAGCTGTTATTAAAAAAGTTAGTTTGAATAAAAATTTTTATATGAGAAAAATTAAACTCATCTATGTTTCTTATAATCTCTATTATCATTACTTAACCATTTTTATGAATGAAGACAAATAAGAAAGAAAATAAAAAGTGTAATTAGAAAAGACAAAAAAAAACACACTTAGTGTTTGGTGTTTGGTACAACGAGGTGACTCTCAGATTTGGGCCGGTAGCAAGAGGGGTGAAAACTTCAAGTGCAGTAACTGCTGCTAAAGAAATACCAGCAGTTTCTAATTTTATGCTGTCCTATATTTTCCTGTGACTTTCATAGCTTTCGATAATGCTATAGTAGAGGCCAAAACAGAAATGCCTTTTATATTTTATTATAACAGCTAAACTGGGAAATAAACTCACCAATTGCTTTTTTTAAAAAGGAAATGAGCTAAAAACAACAGAGAAGCTTAAATAAACCTTTACTCAGTAAAATGAATGTGTTCACAGAGGAGGGAGAGTTTGGTAGTAAAAATAGTTTAAAGTATTACATTATTTTAAAAAGCATTTTGTTTCATTTACTGTAGATGGTCAAACACCATTTTAAAACAGATGGTAAATCTGTTGGATAGTAAAAGAAATGACATCTTGTTTCCATTTTCCTATTCCTTCCAGTTCATCTCTTTATTGCAAATCATTTTCCATTGTGGGAGGACATTAAATTTAAATCAAACTGAAA
Organism: Spilogale gracilis; assembly: GCA_004023965.1. NCBI lineage: Eukaryota > Metazoa > Chordata > Mammalia > Carnivora > Mephitidae > Spilogale > Spilogale gracilis. Next base: position 110,358 of record PITA01001955.1, read on the forward strand.
GGAAAAAAGCATGTGGCTATGCTCATAGATTCATGTTTCTTAGCACTTGCTGCCTCTTATAGCCATTTTATGAAGAATATTTTAAATTGATCTATTTTTTTCTGGATCTGAAAAAATTGAGTTTCTTTTCTTGAGCAAACAGCTCGTTCAAAAAAAACCTATTTACAAAAAGAAAAAGAATAGTGTAATTATGATATAAATATTTTAAATTTTAATATTTTCAGGAGGAAGATGTGGTACTGGTAAGCATTTGAGAAATGGCATTAAGTTTAATTTGCAAAGATAAACAAACTAAGATGTGTAGTGCTTATCATGTTCTTAGATTGTTCTAAACACCATACATAAGAGTGTATATGTTTGTACATGTATATGTATATATGAATGTTTGTTTGTATTGCTCACAATTATATAATACATTAAAAAAAAATCTCGCAAAAACCACATTAAGAAGAGGGAACTGAGAGCAAAGTTAAGCAGTTTGTCCAAAGTGAATCCAAGGGAGTTTGGCACCACAGTCTGTTTTTAATAATTACTCTACGTACATATCAGAGCACTGAGAACATTAAACAAGCCAATAGATCTTTCATATCTCCTGTTCTGAACGTCGCTCTACAAAATACCAAGTTCTTTTTTAGGACATATGATACACCTGAGACTTACTGTAAAGTTCTTTTACAAGAAAGGAGAAACTAATTTCTAGTTTTGAAACCTCTTTGACAAAACTGTCTAGATTTACACAAACCAGTTTTCCAATCTAAAGCACATTACTTTGGGATCAAGTGTAACTACATTAAAAAAGATACACTGGAGGGGCACCTGGGTGGCTCAATCAATTGGGCATCGGACTCTTCGTTTCAGCTCAGGTCTTGATCTCATAGGCTGTGAGATCAAGCCCACTCTGTGCTCAACAGGGTGTTTGCTTGAGATTCTACTCCTCTGTTGCTTCCTCCATTCATGTTCTTTCTCTCTCTTTAAAGTAAATAGATAAATCTTAAAAAACAAACAAACAAACAAACAAAAAACACTGGAGATGTCACCGAGGGAGGCAGTACAAAGAAGGCATAGAGAACGAGGAAACACAAGGACCAATAGCTAGACTAGAGTAATTGTCCTGGAGATACCACTCTCAAATGTGATGCCACTCCAGTAACCCAATCCCCTCCTGGACAAGAATCTGAGAATGTGCCAGGGGGCCTGTGTAACGTGTCCGTGCACAATAAGGAGGGATGTCTTTTATTTTTTGCTACCTACTCTCTGCCAATCATTGTTGGGGCAGAGGGAGGAAGTATTTTCAAGACAAAGCACAAAGGGGCGCCTGGGTGGCTCAGTTGGTTAAACGACTGCCTTCAGCTCAGGTCATGATCCTGGAGTCCTGTGATCGAGCCCCACATCAAGCCCCACATCTAGCCCCGCATCGGGCTCCCTGCTCTGCAGGAAGCCTGCTTCTCCCTCTCTCACTCCCCCTGCTTGTGTTCCCTCTCTGGCTATGTTTCTCTCTGTCAAATAAATAAAATATTTTTTTAAAAAAAGACAAAGCACAAGCAGCACAAAAAAAAAGGTGTGAAGTTGAAAAAAAACTGAAATTTTATTTTCCAGATAGTTAACCATGATAGAAATAAATTTCTATATAAAATTGTATCTACTCTGGTAATTTGGATTTTTAGCTAAAAAAAGAAAAACATTTTTTTCAGGTTCTCTATATTTTTTCTTAGTTGAAGTATAGTTGGCATACAATGTTAACATTAGTTTCAGGGGTACCACATAGTGATTTAATAACCCTATACTTTATGCTAGGCTCACTACAAGTGTAGCTCCTATCTGTCACCCCCCAACACTATTACAGTACTATTGACTATATCTCCTATGCTGTACATTTTATCCCTGTGACTTATTCATTCCATAACTGGAAGCCTGTACCTTCAATTCCCCTTCAGCCATTTTGCCCACCCATCTACTGTCCTCCCCTGTGGCAAACAACAGTATGTTCTCTGTACTTAGTTATGAGTTTGATTCTTTTTGTTTGTTTGCCTTTTAGATTCCACATATAAGTTAAATCATGTGATAATTGAACTTCTCTTATTTCACTTAGCATAATACCTTCAAGGTCCATCCATGTTGCCAGAAATAGCAACATCTCATTCTTTCTTAGTTGAATAATATTCCTTCTATATATACACCACATCTTTATCCATTCACCTATCAATGGTCCAGATCCTGGCTATTTTAAATAATGCTGCAATAAACATAGGGATGCATATATTTTTTGAATTACTGTTTTGTTTTCTTTGGGTAATAGAATTACTGGATCATATGGCATTTCTATTTTTAATTTTTTGAGGAACCTCCATAGTTTTCCACAGTGGCTGCACCAATTTACATTCCCAATAGTGCACGAGGATTTTGTTTTCTCCAATTCCTAACATTTGTTATTTCTTGTTTTGATTCTAGCCATTCTGACTGGTATAAGGGGATATCCTATTGTGGTTTTTGATTTGCATTAAGGAAAATATACTTTTTAAGATTATACTCAAGTTCATACAACTAATTGCCTAAAAACAATTCCCAAGACATTTTTATTTTGAGAGACAAAGACTGCCTTCTTATATGCCAACTCTAGAACCAGACTGTTCTATGACATTTTTCCTAAAAGCATTCATTTAAAACATGTTCACCTTGCGTCAACTTCAACTGATTAAAAGGAATGGCTGGACTTCTCTGTGAAGAGGGAATCTGAGGCTGAGTTCAGGCTGAACAAGAATGAATTTGATATTAGTTGTCAATATCTGCCATAGGTACGGGTAGATAAAGTGATAGCACAAGTGCTATACATTTACCATCCCTGAATTAGTGGATACAATTTCTTTTCTTTTTTTTTTTTCGAAGATTTTATTTATTTATTTGAGAAAGAGACAGCGTGAGTGGGGAGAAGGGCAGAGAGAGGCAGAAGCAGACTCTGTGCTGAGCAAGGAGCCCCAAGACATAGGGCCTGATCCCAGGACCCCACTATCATGACCTGAGCCGGAGGCAGACACTTAAACGACTGAGTCACCCAGGTGCCCTAGTGGATACAATTTCTATACAAAAAAAAAAGACCAATCACTTCTAGTTTATACCAGAGCTTAAAGTAAAACTGAGAATATACATATGCCAAACCAAAAAAGAATTTTTAAAAAATATTTTATTTATTTATTTGAGAGAGAAACACAGCGAGAGAGGGAACACAAGCAGGGGGAGTGAGAGGGACAGGCAGGCTTCCTGCTGAGCAGGGAGCCTGATGTGGGGCTGGAGCCCAATGTGGCGCTCGATCCCGGGACTCCAAGATAATGACCTGAGCCGAAGGCAGATGCTTAAGGACTGAGCCACCCAGGTGCCCCTAAAGACCACTTTTAATAAAAACAATATTATCTTACTATACCGTAAAATAAAAAACACACACTCCAAATTTTTCACCAAATATTTAGGAAGTGAACTGTGGATCAGCCACATCATATAATGGTGAAAGAAAGAAAACCAAAAACTTGTGTTCAGGGCGCCTGGTGGCTCAGTTGGTTAAGCAACTGCCTTTGGCTCAGGTCAAGATCCCGGAGTCCTGGGATCGAGCCCCACATCAGGCTCCCTGCTCTGCAAGAAGCCTGCTTCTCCCTCTCTCACTCCCCCTGCTTGTGTTCCCTCTCTAGCTGTGTTTCTCTCTGTCAAATAAATAAATAAAATCTTTAAAAAAAAATTTTGTGTTCAAAGGAAGCGAGCTGAGGCCAAGATTTAATGGAAGTAGGAGAGATAACTGGGTATGGGGCTGGGCATTCTATGAAGGAAGGGGGACATGTACTACAGAAAAGCAAAAGTTTTTTTGTCAGGGTAAAGAGCATTAAGAAAAAACATTCAAAACTTGGAAATAGGCAGAAGAGATCACTGGGACCATTTCAATGGAATATAAGATATAATTTAGGAGACCCTCTGGGAATTAGCTGATTGTGTAGAGGGATGTGCTCCTTAATTTGACTTTCTATTGACTTGGCTATTTTACAACTTTATAGGGGTAGTGATTAACTTGCAGGTAACCAATAACAAAGCAATTGCTTTTCCTACTGGAGAACAATGCAAATGACTCAAAATCAGGTCTAGGGTTTGAAAAGAGGCTCCTTATTGTAAATACATCATCTTTGCATTCCATAGGCGCATGACCCTGTATAAACCATTTCCATTTTATTATGGAACTATTCTGGGCACTGCCCTCCCCAATACAGTGTTTTTCCAATACCAAGCAAGACATCAAAGGCATTTTAGGTTTCAAGATTTTATGTCCTTCAGTCACAATGGCAGATTTAATTAATGTCTAATAGCAACCTAGTAATTGCCCCTCAAATAGGAAATCTCCCGACCAAATGCTGGGAGGTGCTCCCAGGCTTTTGTGATAAGCCCCAGTATATGTTCCACATACAGTTATTGCACAAAGAATTTGTCCAGGGGTGCCTGGGCAGCTCAGTCAGTTAAGTGTCTGCCTTTGGCGTGGGTCATGATCCTAGGGTCCTAGGACAGAGGCCTGCATCAGGCTCCCTGCAGTGAGGAGCCTCCTTCTCCATCTCCCTCTGCTTCTCTGCCTGCTTGTGCTCTCTCGCTCTAATAAATAAAAACTTAAAAAATAAAAATAAAAAAACAAAACAGCCTTGTTCCTTTAAACACAGACTCTATTAAAAACAAAAAAGAATTTGTCCATATCAGCACTCCAGCTCCTATTCTATATTATTTGGATTCACATAATCTTATTGATTCCCATTTGGCATGTCCAATCAATATTGCTTGAAGGGCAGATTTACATGCCTTCTATTTTACAATTACAGGTAGGTGAAATGTTCCCAATCAGATATAATGCTCATCTCCATAATGCAATCGTGTAAAAGAGATACAACTACTTCACATAAGGCCCGCTGAAACATACTAAACTTCTCTAAACTTTCACCTTAATTTCATTAGCCTTTACATTCTTAGCTGTAGCTTCCACTAGAATTTCATCAACAGTCCTTGTTTTGTAACACTGACTACGGAAAGTGTTCCCCAGTCATACATTATATTCATTCCTTTAAAACATTCAGATAAAAGAGACAATTTCTTTACATAAAGCCTGTTTAAACAATCTAATTTTATAATCCTATCAACTCTAATGTTTCTATATTCTCTCAATCTGATTGTAGTCCAAGTTAGAGCTTCATAAACAGGTTTCCATACCACAGTGCAAGTAACTGTGTTGCAAAGAAGTACCAGAAATTTCTCTGTCCCCTGATCATTTTATCCACACAAATTCATATGACCTCAGGTGTCAGGCCAGAAAATTCTGGCCCCTTGGTAAATCTTTACCTTAATTAATATACCTAGCTATCATCCCAAGCAATTCTGGGTAGATTTTTTCATTGTAATCTACACCTTCTGGCTTTAAAAATTCCTCCAAACTGAGGTCAATGAAGGAGACTTATCTGGGGCCTTTCAACATTGAGGAACTAGCAGGAAGTCCCACTGGCCCATCCAACTTTGATAGTGCTGTATCGACGTCTTTGTTTCAACTCCGAGTTTCTCAGGATGTTGTTACATTTCTGCAAAAGTAAAGTTACATGGCACGCTCATGCAACCTGAGTAATAAGCATATTCATCAAGTGAATATCCCAGTCAGCGTAAAGCCAGTCCCTACAGCTTGCATAGAAAGCACATCAGCTGCTTCATTGGCGATTGGTTCCATTTGGCAATTATAGGGGGAGTGAGGCAGTTCCCCCCTTCTCAGATAAACATAATTTCCAGGGTACCTGGGTGGCTCAGTGGGTTAAGCCTCTGCTTTCGGCTCAGGTCATGATCTCAGGGTCCTGGACTGAGGCCCGCATCGGGCTCTCTGCTCTGCAGGGAACCTGCTTCCTCTTCTCTCTCTTCCTGCCTCTCTACTTGTGATCTCTCTGTCAAATAAATGAATAAAGTCTTTTAAAAAAAAAAATAAAAACAAAAACAACACAATTTCCAGTGACTTTTATCCAGTCCACCAGGATGGCTGTTCTCTTGGGAATAACCACCTGTGTTTCCGGATCATGTATAGACACGTGTGATTGTTTAACGGTAAGCTTCAGGTCCTGTACCAGCCCAAACTCTTTCACTCAGCAGCATTTAAAACCAAAGATACTTCTTTAAAAAAAAAAAAAAAGAAAAAGATTTTATTTATTTGACAGTGAGAAACACAGCTAGAGAGGGAACACAAGCAGGGGGAGTGAGAGAGGGAGAAGCAGGCCTCCCGCAGAGCAGGGAGCCTGATGTGGAGCTCGATCCCGGGACTCCGGGATCATGACCTGAGCCAAAGGCAGTCGCTTAACCAACTGAGCCACCC